>PVKU01001903.1:65025-261273 GCA_004027475.1 Anoura caudifer | reverse complement strand
TATGGAAAGCAGTATGGAATTTTCTAAGAAAACTAAAAATGGACCTACCTTTTGACCCAACAATTCCACTGCTAGGATTATATCCTAGAAACCCTGAAACACCAATCCAAAAGAACCTATGCACCCCAATGTTCATAGCAGCACAATTTACAATAGCCAAGTGTTGGAAGCAACCTAGGTGCCCATCAGTAAATGAATGAATCAAGAAACTATGGTACATTTACACAATGGAATTCTATGCAGCAGAAAGAAAGAAGGAGCTCCTACCCTTCACGACAGCATGGATGGAACTGGAGAGCATTATGCTAAACGAAATAAGCCAGGAGGTGAAAGACAAATACCACATGATCTCACCTTTAACAGGAACCTAATCAAAAAAACAAACAAACAAGCATAATATAACCAAAGACACTGAAATTGAGAACAAGAGAGGAGAGGGATAGGAATATCCAGGGAAAAGGGGAAGGGATTAGAGCAACAAGTATGAAAGACACATGGACAAAAGCTGGGGGGGTGGAAATGGGAGGGAGCTGGGGAGGGCTGGGGTGGTGGGACGGGATGGGAGTAGAAAACAGAAAACTGTATAAGAACAACAATTACAATAAAATTTAGTAATTAAAAAAAGAATAAATATTATATGTTACAATACCAAGCACAATGCCTATACCAAACATAAAAGTAAAATATCCTTTTTGGGGGTCATATAGCATACAACATTGGCCTTAGAATCCTATTACCAGGTGAAAAATTTGTGCTCAGTACTCACTAACTTTGTGAACTCAGGAAAATTACTTAATCTCTCTGCACCTAGTTTCCTTAATCTAAAATGAGAATCTAGCACTGTAGCACTTTGTATTATGCTTGGCAACATAAAAAAGAAAACCCAAGATTTCAGTGTTTTATTTATCTTGTATGAAGGAAAAAACAGAGGGAAACCATCCAGGGAGCGCACATTGCCTTCCAGTCTGCTCAGGGACCCAGGCCATCACTCCTTTGCATTCTTAGCAAGTGGGTTACATCCTTAGAGTCACTCTAGTCTCCAAGACAGCTGTGAGAACTCCATCTCTTTTGTATACATTTTATGCATCAAGAACCTGAAATAAAATTGGGATTCTCTAAGGACAATGAAAGAATCACTAATGTGTAGGACTCTAATAGCATCTGCCACATAATGACCCTTTTGCAGGATTGGTGGGATAATTAAACAGAATGATGGGCATAAGATGTCAAGGACGATGCTGGGGACACAGCAATACAGTATGTAAGTGGTATTTGATCAGTATTGATCGACATTACAAAGCACATCAGTCACAGAGTCAAGACCTGTAAGCAGGTCTCCAAATCTTCCCTATTTTTCATTTCTTATGTATTAATGATATGTTAATGAGTAAAAGGTAAGTGGAGTGTTCAGGGATTCCCACCAGCTACTAATTTATGAACTTTTTAATGGGATGAACCTCTGCTTGGTCCTTTTTCACAAGGCCTGAAGGTTTGCAAATTCAGAAACCTTATTTTGTTGATATAATGGTTACATCTCTTAGAAAAGACTCACAGCAAAGCCCATATAACATAGACTAATGTATAGTTACTAGGATGTCAACTTGTTAATTTACACTGAGACACATATCTTCGGCTCACATATTCATTCCCTGAGGATGACCTAAGCCTAAAACAAATTTTTATTTGGAAGTTATTAGTGAATATAATGACAGGACAAAGAAAATAAAATGACCTTAAACTGGAAAAGGACACCCTCTAGCTAGGTCATCTTCTCTCTTGTGCCATGTTGGGGGTTAGACTGATTTTTCCTCTCTCATCTATAGTCACCACCATCTGTTAAAAATGTATTAAAATAGCCTCTAAGCCAATTATCCTAAACTTTGCTGAGCATTTGATGCTGCGTGTTATTACACCTAGGTCCTGGTCCAGATGTACATAAACTGAAGTCCTAGGGCTTTTCAGAGAAGAAGCCCAGGGATCCTTATACAGTGGTATCTCAGTACTCATCGTTAATTCATTGCGGGACTTGTGATGAGTGCCAAAATTGACCAAACAAGCGATGAGTGATGAAGCACGTTCTCTTGTTATGTGGCATCATGACGCATACAAGTTCTAGCAAGTTTGGTGAGTTCTGAGCCAAGCACTGAGTGCTAAAACACTTCTTCTCATCAAAATGATTTCACCTATAAGAGGAATCTAATGAACAACATAAACTAATGAACAAAATAGAACAACAGGCAAGGACACATGTATCAGACTGAAAGTGACCAGAGAGGAGAGGCAAGAGGGGTAATGGGGGAAAGAGAGAAAAGGGACTGGACAAAGAACATGTATGAATGACCCATGGATATGGACAACAGTGTGGGGATTGACTGTGGGAGCAGGGGGTTAGATGGGTAGAGGAGAGCAAAGGGGTAAAAATTGAGACAACTGTAATAAAATAATAATAAAAATGATAAAAAGAGAAATAAAGCTAAGATCATTAAAAATGTATCATTAAAAAATGAGACAGAGCACAGGGTTTGATGAGTTCTGAAGCCAACGAGTACAGAGGTATGACTGTATTTAAAATTCTCCCCAGATGATTCTGTGAAACAGTTCTCCCTGCCTGCTTTTGGGAATAACTGTTCATCTAAAACTAATTCTCCTCCTCTCCCCTCCCTTTTCCTCTCCTCTCCTAAAACCAAAGAGGCATTAGTCTCTTTTGGGCTTAGACCAAAGCCAATCCCTTGACTTAACTGTAAGTTTTGGAGGATGCCATGTGGGTTCCTGATGCTACCTATGTTCAACAATAGGTTTCTAGAGCTTTGGGAGCCTGATCCAAAGCCAGGCTTTGTAAACTAGCAAGGGAATGATAACAGACAGGGAACTGGCTCTAGATCAGGACAAGCCCTGTGTCAGGTGAAACCTGGAAGTGAATGGTTTTATTGTTTCTTAGTCTTCAGAGACTAAGGGCTGTGTTGACATAGGTGATCTGATTCATTAGCAGGACATTCTTTAAGAAACAAAAAGACCTTGAAGGTTACTCTAAGGATATCAGCTTCTATTCTTAGTGATAAGATAAGGTCTTGGAAGGTTTTAAGCAAAAGAGTGGCCTGATCTGACTGATAATTTAAAGGTATCACCCTGGCTGTTACAATGAAAACACCTTGGGGTAGGGAGGGGAAGGAAAGATGGAACGGAGACCTTTTAGAAGATGGTTGCTGAAATCCAGACAAGAGATGACAGTACCTTGAAACAGGTGGAAGTAAATTGGTGTGAAATGTTCTGATTCTGTTCATATTTTTAATATAGATCAAATGAGAGTTATAAAGGTATGAGAGAAAAGAAAAAAAGAGGAGCCAAGGGTACAGTTTTTAACTGAGTAATTAGACGAATGGAGTTAAGTTGATAGCAGGCTCAGCAGAAATATTTTAGTATTTTAATACCTGGCATAACAGCTAACAGCTAATCATTTGACAGTTCTTTATAATTACAAGGGCATTTGTACATATTATTACATTATTTTATCGTCAAAACAACCTTGAACATAGGCTTGGCGCTATTATCATCTCTATTTTACAGAAAGTAAAACTACATCTCCAGGAAATTAAATTACTTGGCCTAAGATTTCACAGTTAGCTGGTGATGGGACTCAAATTTTAACCAAGGTCTGTTTGATGCACAGCTAGGTCACAGTCTATTCGCCTTTTAATTTGTTATTTATCCAGTATTTTTTCAGACTAAATGTATTTTTGCTTTCACACTGTTTTCTTGTACTCCAGCCTGTGTAACCAAAGCAGCTGACAGCTAATGCCATTCTAAGGAGATACAGACACAAGAGGAAAGGTGAGAGGAATGCTAATCTTGTTACTGTGCTTCTCGAAGAAATTGACACACTTATCCCTGCACACTTGTGTCCTGAAAGAGGCAAATTCTTTCGCAACTTGCTAAGATATAGCCGAGTCCAAGAAAAAGGAGAATGCAACAGGGTGTCATGGAGGTAGCCCTTACTTCAGGACCAGACATTACAAGACCTAGTTCAAGTTTTGGCATTCTATAATTGCATATTAGCTGTTTGATCAGGTTCCTGTCAAAAGCTAATGCAAATCTTATTTAGGATGGAACTTATTATTATTTAAATCAATAATAATGAATAATTCATAAAGGCAAGCTTTTTTTTTTTTTTTGTTTTAGCTTCCATTAACTGTGCAAAGAAGAATATCCTACTGATGAGAATTCTGAGAATTAAGGGGATCCTCTCCCTTAGTAGAACTAGGGAGTGTTAGTAAACAGAGCTGAGGACATATTAATTCCATTGTTCTTTGTAGAAAACTTGCCATACTTGGTTCTCTGGAAAACCTGGGCCAGTCTCTCTATCTTTCATTTGCCAAGAATTTTGGTTCAAATTCATGAACCTTTGATCTAATGAAAACCCTGAAATAAAAATGTAAAACTTGCTAAGCTTTCTTCTTTCTCTCTTCTTCATCTCTGCACATTGTATGTCCAGACACAGTTTGTCATTTCAGCCAAGGCCAGATGCATAGCAAAGTGAATTTATATTGAGTTGTTTGCTTGACTCAAGTACTTGAATGTTTCTCAGCACTCTGAATGTCCCCATGGATGCTTTGCATTTGTATGTCCTTCCTGAGCAGCAGAGGCAGGTGTTGGTAAAATTGAGTTAAAATAATCAAAGTGATCCCTGGTAGGGCAAGAAGGGTAATAATCCTGAAAGGACCATCTCCCTTAGTGTAAAGGTGCTAACTCATGCAGCCTTGTCATTGTATTGGCAGAAAGGTCTGTGAGCATATTGTCCACAGATGGATGATATTAGCAGTGGCTACAATCCCTTGGCCAGGGCTTCTGAGCCAAAACCGTGTTAGACTCATCTGTAGAAAATGCTGGGGAAATGCTGCTATATACATGTCTCACTCCTTTGCTGCTAGTGTCTTCCAAATTGGCAATTGCATGAGCATATTTCTTTATTTAAAAAAAAAAAGTAAAAAGTCATTTGGGTCCATCCTAAGCTATTCTCTCTAGAAAAGAAGATGGAACGAAGAAAGATTTCCAAGCCTGATTCCAATCTCCTAAAATCTGAATCTGGGTGTTTTCCTGACCTTGGCCTCTCAGGTGCTTAGTTCTGCCTTTCAGAATCCCATCCATTTATGATTTTGGAGTCAGCTTTCATCTTTTGGTATGCAAAAGAAAGGCTACAGCAAGAGGGCAAATTTGACATGAATGTCTTGGTGGGCTTCTTGGAAGATAACGCAATTACACGTTGAGCAAGTGGAGAATCCAAATAAAGAGAAGCAGCGTGCTGTAGCAGAAAGCTGCTGGAATGGGGGCCAGAAAATGGGTTCAGTCTAAGTCACAAGGCCTTTTGTATGAATTAAGTGACATTACACATGCTCCATGTCCAGTTACAGACACATAACAGATGCTTAATCTTTTCCTTTCTTGGTCCTGACTCTTCCATGAACTAATTATTGGACAAATTAGTACCACTCTCAGGAACCTCATGTCTAGTGCAAGAAGAGCTGAGAATGAAAAGAGCTCATACTTAGGCAGTGTTGCCAAGCACCATGCTAGTTGTAACAAATTATTTCATTTAATCCTCATAGTAACACTTGTATTAGATATTATCACCCTGAGACAGATAAGACATTCAAGGCTCTGAGAATTTGAATAATTTGTCCAAGGTCATGAAAACTTTAAATGGTAGAGTTTGATTTATGGACTCCAATATCAAGGCCAATGACAACTGGACATAATGCTTCTCACAAATTTTCCTCATGGAAGAGGAACATGAAATTACATATTCAGTTTTATCTTTAAAATTCACATGGATTCATTTGCATTCTGTCCCATAATGTATGTGTCATTGTTTTAATAGAAAATAAATGCCTTAGAGGTGTGTTTATTTTCTGGTCCCTTATGTTCCCTGCACAGCGTTAGCACCTAGATACATGCACATCCAGAGAGGTGGAAACAGTAGACTTTAGAAGGTCATCTCTATAGTCCTTTCTAATTTTGATGGTTTGCAGATTTAACTGATGGCCCTGGTTATCAGGCAGTTAGAATTATATAAACAGTTGTCAGTGTTACTTAGAAATGCAATGCTGTAATAATCCAGGGATAATGGGTCAAAGTGTTGTTAACAGGACAGCCCCCCTAGGCTGATGCAAGGGACAAGCTACCTCTCCTGAGTAAGTGTATCTCATGTAGTCAACTGCCATAGGTGCAGGCAACCCATCTGAGATGTGGGCTGCTTTGAAGAAAGGGAATGTGGCATTTCTCTGCTCCCAAAGGCTACAGCACCTTTCAAGTTGTCCTCTGGTAGAGCTGCAGCTCTTGCCCATTCAGTAGACCCTTTCTCCTCCTGCCCCTTCAGATCCAACCAATATCTACTTGGTTGCCTAATCCTGATCAGACCGTTGTAATAGGTCCTTCGTTAACACCTTTCCAATTACCTTTTTGAGTTGGCCACCTATTTCCTACTGAGATTCTAAACTTTCCTCTTTCTTCAGCTCCGCCCCAATTATCCAATACATACTGGACTTGTTACCACCATAGTTTCACATTATCTCAACTCCAACACAGAACTCATCACAAACCTGTTCCTTCCGATGTGTGGCCTGACTCAGTGATTGGTACTACTCTCTATCAAGCACCACATCAGACACCTGAGTGTCATCCTAGCGCTCTTCATCTTACTCACTTCATTTAGCCAGCTGCTAATTTATATCAATTGTCCTTAATAGTGTTTCCTAAAATCACCACTTCTTCACCATCTGCACAGTTTCTGCTCTCATTATTTGTCAAGTAGATTGCCTCTTAATGGGTCCATCTGCCCCTAGCTTGCCTTCCCTATCCTTTTCCACAGTGTTCTCGTCTACTGCAATCATATTTTACAAAAACCTGTTTATGTCAATTCACCCTTAAAACAATTTGATGGCTACTTATCACCTTAAAGATAAAATCTAAACTCCTTGGCAAAGAATACAAGCCTTTCTTTCTTTTTATTTTGTAAACTTCTTAGTCACTTTGACACTTCGTCATAAGAACACTACCCTTGAGAACTACCAAAACCCTCATGTTTATCACAGATGGTTGAACCTCACATCTGTGCATTTTTACATACTGTTTCCTGTGTCAAGAATACCCTGTGCCTAGTAGTCCCTCAAGTCCTACCTCCAGCATCACCTTCTCTAGGAAACTTTCCCACACAACCACAATAACCACGACTGGTTTGGGTGTGTCAGGGGTTACAGCGGCCCCTATGCTTCAGGTGATAGTATGTCCCAGGGCAAGGTGTTCTGTTCTGCTGGATGAATAGCACTGTTTTTGCCCTGTCTTATGTCAAGTGAACACCGTGAGCCTTATGCTTGCTTTTCATAAGATACTGCCTAGGCCTGGAATGAGCCTGGGACTCAACTGCGGGCTGTTTTGGAGAGAAGTGTCAGAGCCAAGTCTCATGAGACAAGTTGTGTTGGAATGGTTGATGGATCTTGGAATCAGAGAAGGTTTTGAATGTCGGTCGGGTCTTCTGTTGACCAGCTTCATAGCTTTTAAGAAAAATCCAGAGAATGTTATACCAATGAACAGCTTGCTTTATAGTTATGCAGAGGCCTCAAGTTACAGAGGGCAGTTTGGAGAAATGGTGTAAGTAAAACTGGCTCTGAATTTTGCCTTTGAGTCAGAACTAAGATTGAACTATTTATTAGGCCAATCTCACGTACCACACAGAAGTTCTCTTTTTCAGTTGTGCGCTATTATTGCTGAAGTAGATGTAATTTAAAGCTCCCACCCATATTGTAAAGTTCAGTGATTTTTAAACTAAAATTAACCAGAGGGATAATATTTAAATATATTGGGGAAATATAGTATTTTTCAATCTTTAATTTGTGAATCCCTTTTACAGGTGTGCAATTTCACAACATCCATCTTAGAATTAAAAAACTGTATTTTTAGGTAGTAAATGATGAGTAATTTTCTATTAAATAATTTATTTTTGATCTTTATATTATGTAATATTACATAATAGAATTTGCTCTTAGCATCAGTAATTGACATGTGTTATAGCTCTTGCCTAGACTTCTTACTTGAGCTCTAAACTCTAATACCCAACCATCTGCCCCTACAGACATCCCAGATTCAACATGTCCTGATTTTCCCTCCAAAATACACTCCAACTATAGCCTTTCTAACTCAGTTAGGGGCAGTTTCATCCTGGTCCGAATAACTTGGAGTCATTCTCAATTCCTCTTTCTTTAACAGCTTACATGCGGTCCATCAACAAATCTTGATGAGTCGACTTTGCAAATATATATGTGAATTATGACCACTTCTCATGACCTCCACTGCCACTGCCGTGCTCTGTAAGTCACTAGCATTTTCTTGTCTCTTAAGTGCAATTCCTTCTTCCTAGTCTTCCTGCTTCTAACAATTTATTCCAGGACTTTCAGACTCTTAAAAATAAATCAGATAATGTTTCACTCAAAATACTCAGAGTAAAAGCCAACTTCCATATAATGGCTCAAAAGGCTCCATATGAGTTGTCTCTGGGCGTACTGACATCAAGTCTTCCTACCCTCTCCAGGATCAGTGCCCTTGAGCCCCACTAGACTTGTTGCAGTTCCTAACATTTCCAGGCTTACTCCTTCCTCAGGGCCTTTGCACTTACCATTTACTCTGCTTGACAAATGCTTTCCACAGATAATTTCACGATTTGCTTCTGTACCTCCTTTAAGTCTTTGCTCAGATATACCTAGACGATACTTCCTGATGAGCTTATTTAAAATTACTCCCCTTTCCTGAATTTCTGTCTCCTTACCTGCTTTATTTTTCTCCACAGCATTTTCTTATATGCACTAGATCTTGTTTTTAAATTTTTGTTTGTTGTCTCTTCTGCCAGCAGACACATATTCATATACATAATAAAAAGTAAGATCTATACAAACAATAATTTCTGTTTTGTTCCTTGCTCAACCCCCAGACACTAGAAAAGTGCCCTGGCATGTAGCAGACATTTATAATTTCTTGTTTAAATGAATTATATAGAAAGACATAGTTCAACTTTTCCATTTATCAAAAAGCTCCTTAAAGTGTACTCAAATTCTATTTGGAAGGAAAGTCCTGTTTGGAAAACAGAATAAGACTTGAGATTATTTCATGTTTGGCTTAGATACTGAATATAATTTAAAGGTAGGTTGAAATAGCACCACATATTATGGCAAAAATCTTGCTTCATGATCTGGTATTAGGAAGTATATTATTAGTTTAAAAATCAAATTGCACATATTTATAATGTTTATGATTTGTTTCTAAATTAAACCTGACATCTTTATGTTTAAACCAATGTTGAGTTAAAAAAAAAAAACAGTTAAAAGCAACCCAGTGCTTAATAATTGTATTTAACAATCCAAATGAAGGTAACAGGAACTTTCACTTGTCATTCTTATCAGCTGTTGAACCCCTCATAACATTTTTCAATATCAGTGACTTGCTAACACTCAAGTTAAGTTTTTCTGACAAAAGGAGTGAGCCTCCTGGTGCCTGTAGACTTTCCTTACCTCCCAAAGTGGGAGAATTGTGAAACTTTCCAGGAGACTGCCTCACTTCCTCCCCATTCTTCTCCTGGTGTTCATTATTGGGGTTTGACACAGGCCCATGAAGTCCTGTAAGCCTTGGATGGGCTCACCACATCTCTTCTCCAGCTCAGTTTAGAATATTCAAGGTGAGGCCACCAGCTTTTTCGTTTGAATTCTGTGAAGCTGCACCTGACCTACCTTTGGGTGAATCAGTCCTGTTGCTCTCTTCTAACCTCCTGCCCTTGCAGCCCTGGTTCTGGTTGATTTCTGTGAAAATGGCAGTAAACAGGTTCAGTAAACAGGAACCGGACTCTAGGAAATGGGTCAGGAGTTGTGTGTGCAAGAGGGAGGGATAAGAACCGCGGGAGAACTGAGAATGAATATTTTTTTCTCTAAGTTTTTGTGCTTAAAAAATTATAATAGACAATGGAAACAAATGGAGGAAGTAGAGCAGCAGAAAAAATGAACCTTCCGCAAACTCACCTACCTTGGTGAGGACCTCGACAAGCTGGGGTACCAGTCCCAGGAGCAGAGCAGCTGATGCAGCCCTTAGGAGCCTGGTGGAGCCCAAACCCTGGCTTGGGGAGGGCACTGCTCTCTCTGCTGAAGCACCTGCACAAGGCCAAGGAGGAGGCATGGCCCCCAGAGAAGTCTTAGGTGGGGAAGGAGTCCTGTGGGACATGATCATATTGCGGGACTTGCTGGGCATCTGCAATTGCAAGACCTTGAGACAGATGGTAATCAGCTGGAGACATCAGTCTTTAGCTGGGGGAGTTCTCCATGGCTTATAAGGGCATGAAGCAAGTCCCTGGCAAGGGGACCACCCACTCCTACTACTACACACACCCTACCCACCTACCCCTAACCTCAAGTAGACCACTCCACTGATAAAAGCACAGACTTCGAGGGAGAAGAAGGGAAAGAAGGAAGTTGCCTAGAATTCTCTAGAAGTCTCTAGAAGGATCTTAGGCAACATGTATTGAAATATTTATTTTTAAGTTATTCATAGTAGCTAAAGATGTGGCAACAACTTAAATGTCCATCAATGGATGAATGGATAAAGATAAGGTGGTGAATAAATATTATGTGGTGAATGAATAAATTGGATTGTTATTTAGCCTTAAAAGAAAAGGAATTCTTGTCACATACAACAAATGATATTTATGTACCATTATATACCATGATGAATGTAACCTGAAAAATATTTAGGTTTATGCTTTTAAGAGTTATTTTAAAATCTTTTTAAATTGATTCATATTCTCTCAGTATTGGTATGAGTTTTCTACTTATTTTTGTTTCCATTTGACACTTTTACTTCTCTAGAATAATACTCATTTAATACATACTTTCAAATTTATTAGTATAAAGTGTTACCCATTGTTTTCTATATGCATATCCTGTATGTGTAGCTATGACTCCTTTTTTATTACTAATGTTAATTGTGGTTCCTCTCCTTTTCTCAATTATGTTTACTGAATCTCAATGAATGTCAATGTACTGTCTTTTCAAATTAAAAGACAGGTTTTAATAATCATTTTTAAGTTTTTGTTAGGTATTTGTTTTCTTGTATTAAGTTTGAATTAATACTTATTTGCATTCTCACTTGTTCTATTGTTTTTTTTAAATATGTTCATTTGAATATTTAATTTATTTTCAGTCTTTTTAAAAAATATATGTATTTAGAGTAAAATATTTTCTTTGGACTACTTTTTTGGCTGTTATGCAGATTTTAATATTCAAGGTACTCACTGATGCTCATTTTTAAGTAAGTTGTGATTTTAGATAAGTTTTCTTCATCCCCAAAAAAACACTTAGAGAAAGATCCCAAACAAGCTTTATTGTGTGTGTGTGTGTATATATATATATATATATATATACACACACATATATATGTGATTTCAAAGAGTGCATGTTTTTAAGTCAGTTAATGTATGATTTTTGTTTTTTGAAATTTATCATTAATATTTCCTTTGTCATCAAATCCAAAGTTAATGTTTTTAAATGTTTCATAAATGATGAAAAGAATGTCTATTCTCTGTTTAAACCTTTAAATATACTTGATTGTTCTTGGTGTTTACATGACTTGAATCCTCTAAATTTTATTTCATTTTAATCCTGCCCTTGGAATATAGTTCACTGACTACTCAACATCGACAATGAACGCTGCTATCTCACACATTGTTCCATCTGAGGCTGCTGCATTTAAGAGAACCATCCAATGTATATGATGAAAAAAAAAGAAAGAAACAAAAACCCTTAACTGATCCCTGAGAGTAAAGTAAATGTGCTGGTAGAATTCTGAGAAGTCAGGAAATAGGGAGCAAGTAAACAATAAAACTAAGCAAGACTTCCCACAGTCCAGTGAAATGACTCTTAGTGATGCTATAACTGTATCAATTCATATGTTATGCTCTAAAAGCCTTTGGAGATCATTATGGAAATAGCAATTAATTTTTAAGACTAAAATAAAAGGTATGTATAAATTATAAATGTCCCATAAAACTAAGCTGAGAAGACTACTCATTAAGGAAAGGAAAGGGAAAAGGGAAGGGAAGGAAAGGGAAAAAGGAAGGGAAAGGAAAAGGGAATGAGAGGGAAAAGGGAAGGGGAAGGGAAGGGGAAGGGAAAGGAAGGGGGAAGAGAAAAGAAGGGAAGGGCCGGACTGATGAGGCTTAATGGGTTGGGTGTTGTCCTACAAACCGAAAGTCCACCGGTTTGATTCCTGGTCAGGGCACATGCTTGGGTTGAGTGAGTCAAGATCCCTGTGGGGGCCTGTGAGAAGCAACTGATCCTGTTTCTCTTGCACATTGCTATTTCTCTCCCTCTTTTTCTCCTCCCCTTCCACTCTCTAAAAACAAATAAATAAAATATTAAAAAAAAAGATTTTCAGAGTTAATGAACATTTTCCTATTTAAAGTCTTGCAAGTTCTGAGGTGAAAGCAGCCATGTAACTTGGAGTTACATTTTGAAAACTTTTAAAACTCTATAAAAACTTTTATGAAACACCTATTAATATTTAGCAGTTCGGAAAAGCCAATTTATTATATTATGTAATTTTCATAAATATATCACTTATATAATTTATTATATAAGATTTATCCTGTTATAGAAATATAGTTATGAGGAACTTTATTTTATGTCAATGATTAAAACATATGGCCTATAAATAAATAAGCCAAGTGTGCCTGATATATACAATATGTAATTAGCCTGTTTATATAAATATTCGTATAGATCACATACAAAAAATAGACTTATATGTCCTGGCAAAAATCAATGTCTTTAGTCTGGAGTAAAAGCTAATTAAAAATATTTATTCTTGTTGAGGTTAAGCTAAATTTTTCTATAAATACTTTTGGTTTAGGATTCTAAGAATGTTTGGAGAAACTGATTATAGAGGTTTTCTTCATAGAATTTAACTATTAGAATAATTTTTAAAAATAATAAACACCCCTGACTGGTGTGGCTCCATTGGTTGGGCGTCATCTCACAGACTGAAAGATTGCCTGTTCGATTCCCAGTCAGGGCACATGCCTGGGTTGCCAATTGATGTTTCTCTCTCACATTGATGCTTATCTCCCTCTCTTTCTCCCTCCCTTCCTCTCTCTCTTAAAAAATAAATAAATAAACAGGCTAAAATGTAGTAAGTGATTCCAAATTTTGAAATACTTTGAGAAAAATCTGTAACACTATGCTTTTGTTTAGGATATAGTTTCATTAATACAAGTCTATCTATTTACCTACATATCTAGTTAGCTATCTACCCTTAAAAGGTAAATGTTTGAGAATTGGTTGCATTTTAAAATTTATTCATGTACAGTATAACAAAAAAAAAAAAAAAAAAACTGGCCAGCATAGATTACAAAAGAAGAAAAGCATTCTTTCTATGGTATTTAAGGCTGGTTTTCTAAGTCATTCTAGATAGATAGTTCCAAGGTTGCATATGAGTTCTAATGTTTATAGGCTTCCCCCAGATGGTGTCTGCTTTAAGCTGGACAAGAATTTGTTACAGCTCCACAACTAATATTGGACATAACATATCTAAGCTTCCTGCTGAATATTAATGGTATATATTACCACTAATAATAGATCTTTTCTATTGAGCATATACTAATCTACCAATACACTAATATATTGAGCATTTATCAGGTACCAGGAATGATAGAAGTGAAAGAAATCTCATGGGTTATTGTAACTTACATCTGCATTTAAAGAAAGAGGAACTGAGTTGTGGAGAAGTCAATTTATCCAAGGTCATGTGGGACAGGGTAATAGATCCTGACTTAATTCAATGCCATTTCTATTGCATTAGCTGTTTTTGACTGACCTTCCATATTTCTATGGAGTCTTGCAAGACTTTTTTGATCTTTAGAAGATAATTTTCTGTTTGTGGTCCAGATACCTAACCTCCAACCTCAAGTCTATATGAACACATACCCATTTGTATTACTTCAGAATAAAGATGCTAAAGCAGGAAATTCTGACAATGCACAAAAAATGGTTTCTTTTTTTTAAGATCAAACATTTTTGTATCAATTTCCATACATATTATGAGACTATATGTGTATATTTTAAATTAATAAATAATACAATGTAGGGAAACAGAAAAGCTATACAGGGTCTGGCAGAAGTAACACCTGCTTGATTGTGGTTGGTAGGGTAATAATATGGGTGTAATAATTTATACTTTTAATTTGAACATTTTACCTAAAATGTCATATGGTGTGCTTGAATGTGGTATTGTTATGTTACAGAATTATATGCTTATGATTTTCTCATTAAAAGGGACATTTTTTTGTGCTGGACCCTGTATTTTAAAATTTACCATGTCTTTCTCTTCCACACATTAAATATCTAGCTCACATTTTGCTTTTAGGTTTTAACTAATTTGTGTACAATAGTAGAAATTTGCTTAATTTTTTTTTTTTGCTTAAGATCAAAGTAAAAAATGATTTGTCAAGTAAAATTTTTACTGATAAAATTATGTGGATATGCCCACACATGTACACAGATACGCATGTACACACAGAAAAACATGTATAGATGGAGTAAAAAGTGAAATATCTACATAGATGTGTGTATATTTATATACACATATATCTACACACACAAATCTATATTATTTTTGTGATATTACCTCTATCACCACAGATGATTGTGGAATTATATACAATAATTTGTACTTATATTTCCAGACACACACACACACAAAACTGTTTTGCCAACATATTTCCTTTTTTTTAAAGTATTTATGTTTTGAAAGGTGTTTGTAGATATCTTTGGTACAGCATTTCTGGTTGATTTGTGATTGGGTTTATATTTTCATTTTACTCTACTGTCCGCAGGCTAGTACTTTGTAAACCCCATAATTCAAATGTGTAGATCATTCAGAGTTTAAGGTTTAGAGTATGGCTCCTTGGGTCTTAGAAAACACTATTAACACAACATTCTAATCATTTCAGGGGAAGAATCTTAAAGTCATATCATAATTTCTTTTTTAATATTTTTCCAAAAGTAACTGACTTCACAAACACCAACTATAACATGATTTAGACAACTGAGAAACAGGCAAGTGTACTTTAAAATGCTAAAGTAAAACACATTTATACAAGTACAAAGCGAAACAATGCTGATAAAAATGTTAAACTTTATGAAAAAAATCATTTGCAATTCACATCAAAATAATTTAACATTCTCTATTATTTTAATAGTACAAGCTGCAACAACAGAAAAAGAACAGATACACGCACACAATTTTAAAACCAAATCAGTTATAAGTGCAAAAAGTAAGTACAAGCACTTGTAGCCCACACAAATCTTTTAGGGTTGGCACCATCTCCCTAAAACATCTATATTCTATATAGATTTCTAATTACAACACCACCAGCAGCTGCCATTGAAATCTAGAAATACACACAATATACATAGTATATTTGTTCACATTGGGAAGATCAGTGAAATTCAGCTGACTATTTATACATGCCTCATTCTTCAACAGATAGTAGAGAATCTCCCAGGCCTTAGACCCTCCTTAAAGTGAATTCTAATTAATCTTTATGCTTTTCACTGATCTGTATTTTTTCACAGTATAAAATTGTAAATGGTTACTATAGAGATTCTGACAGCTTGAGGGTTATTAATAAGCTGTGGCTAAATGTGAACTCAGATAATACCTTTGAAGTCTCCAAAACATATACATTTTGCTGGGAGACTAGCATAGGAAATGTTTTTTTCTTAGTAAGTGTTTTTAATTCCTGGTTTGGAAGTCACAGAACTGCAGCAGAGCCATTATACAATTCATTTACAGTCAGAAATAGCTCCTAGTCCTTTTGATCGTTTGCTGGTAACAGCAGTAGCTTGGGAAAGACTGTTACTATCAAGGCTTAGTGCATTTTGGGGTTTGCTTTTTTCCTTTGCTTCAGTAAAATTTCATCTGGTTCTCCTTTCCATACTCCCTTTCTTTATGTTTCCCACTCCTAATCTAGACAGACGGTTCTTCCCAATCCAGATTCGCTCTTCTCAGGCTGACCCCGCTCCTCTCCCCAAATCGAAGAATGGGTAGACTGCTTAGATAGTCCATATTACTTGATCAAACCAGGTCTTCTTTTTTTCATTCTGGAACCAAACTGTCCTTTCGGATCACTTTTCTGACCCGAAAATGAACTTTAGCATTTCACTGTACTTTCCCCTTCATTTTGGTCCCAATTGAATTATCACTGGGCACCAGGAACAGATTGTTTTCAAGGAAATTCAATGAAAATAGATACCCAAATGAATTGTGAAGTTCATATCCTAGTTCTAGAATGAATATTCAGTTCTCTTTGTATTGAAGATTTATTACTAGGAACCTGGTATGAAAACTGGCAAAAAAGAGAGTTAGCATCATTCCAAAATAAAAGATCTCAAGAATGCATTGCTAATATATATTATACAATGTATAGAATGAAGTGGCAAAGGGTATAGAAATACAGAGAAAAATACATTTTGTTTTCCTCTAATTGGATTAATTATTTTTCTTACAGTTGATTGCAATTTCATGTGGAATTGTAACATGGCAATTTCTTGTGTTAAATTTTGTGATAAATTTTCTCATAAATTAGTGTACTTTTAAAAGAAATGTGTCACTGAAAAGTTAAAAAAGTAATTTGATTATGGAGAAAGTTCAAAAATGTTCTTCTATTGGTCAGTACAGTGAAACTTAATTGTACTTGAGAATAAAGTGGAACTCAACATAAGGGTTTTATGAAACAAATTTTAAAACTCAGATAGCAAAACATATTTAGAAAGATTTCAATACCTAAGAAATAAAGATAGTAATCCTCAGGTGAATGCCACCTTTTTGATAAGGATCCAGGGATAATAATACTTCAAAATATTTACATTTGTTTTTCAAGTAGAGGCAAACATTTGCTTTCAATGAAACCATAAAACTTAGTTATATTCATTCAAGAGTCTCATCATATTTGGGATCAGGGCACTCAGATGATGTTATTTCAAATCTGTCATGGGGGGTTTGAATTCTTAAATTTGTATTTTATTAAATTAGTGTTAGTTTTCAAAATTTTATATTGGCAGATCTGATTTAAAATTTAATATTAAAACAGGTACCAGGAAAGGGAAGTCCAGCAATATATTTATTATAGTTTTTAAAAGTGAAGGATGATAAATTATGCCAATGGATATATTTCTATTTCTCAATGCCTTTCTTAAGGAAATGTAAAATTTAAAAAAAAACACATACAAAAAAAAAAAAAAGGGCACTGAGCAAAAAATAAAAGGTTTTACTTATTTTTCTCTCTGCCAAAAATATACTTCGGCCTCACAGAAAATCTTTTTTCATAAGGCTATCTTTAGTATAAGGCTGGGTCAACTGAACTTTAAATTTATAGGACACCTCCTCCTTTTATTACTATCCTTATTTAAACATCAAAAACATTTGGCACCCGAGGATAGCTGTAATGGGAGGAAGAGAGAGACAACAGCGGACGCAGGTCTTGCTTGAGCTGTGAAGTCTGTCTACATGAGCCTATCAAAGCATGTGTGTTTCTATTATAACTTCAAATCTCTTCTCTGCAGTCTTTAAAAAGTGACAGTGTGATGTGCACAAAATCATATTAATAATTATTTTAAAAAGGAAAATATTAATAATTGCTTTGCCTCTTTTTGGAATGGCTAAGAAGGATTGTATACCTTATATTCATTAAGGTTCCTCTGTTTTAGTATTCTGTATTGCTTTGAAAAATCTACATTTGTCATAGTTCATAGCTGCCCTGTTTCAGCAGCCAAGAAAAGTTAAAATCACTGCTCACTGTCATGGCTAAATCTCTGCTAATCCAACTTGACACAGTTTAAGATTTCCAGTGTATGAAGACTGTTGTTAATTTTTTGAACAACAGTCCCTCCGATCGTGTCAATGTCTTCACTGGGTCTATGGACCATTCTTCCAGTGGTGGGACTTGGAAAGAACAGAGGAGCTTTTTGTGCATCAGGTTCTCAAAAGAAAGTAATGAAGAAGCCCAAATGCATGTTAATATTTTAGCTGGCAATGCTAACGGAACAGCGTTCATAAGGAGGAGTGGCCACATTTCATGAAAGAGATAGCCGAGCTGGAGCTTAAGAATTATTATTATAAAGAGAATTTCCAGCTACACAACGCACCCCAATGAGGGAATTACAAAACAGTATTCCAGAAAATATTTTTTGCTACTCCAGTATTGATTGGCAACATGGTGAAATAGTCAAGAAATCTTCCACTGGTTTTCTTGGTTAATGGAGGTGAACTGAAATAACTAGGTGGAATTCCGGTTGCAGGCTTTTGGAAGAGGATTTCACAAACAAATTGGAGAGGAAAGTAAGTCTCTGGTTAAAAGCCCTACAGACATCAGCGCACCTCTCTTCCAGTCGTGTGTAGGCCTCCGACAAACTCACTACGCCTCAGTAAATACCGGGCCTGAGCCCAAGGTACAGCTTTTCAAAGTCTTTAAAAGAAAGAAGAAAGACAGACAGAAAGAAAGAAAAAAGAGATAGATCGATGTTTTGGTCCCAGATTTCGAGTTTGTTAGAAAATGTACATTCATGTTTGGTGAATCAAAGACTCTTCTGGGAAAAGAACTAAAGTAAACAAATGAAACTTTTTACAGTTGCTTATTAACTATGCCTTTTCCCCCTCCATTACACTGTTTCACACTCATTGCTTCCCTAGAGCAAAGCACTTGGTATGTAACTGTTTCAACAAACTCCTGTTAGCCCTCAGAAGATAGCAGTGTTTCTTAAAAGCCCATGTTTTCTAAGGCCACTAGAAGAAAATCTGCCAAAAGATTTGTAGTTGGTGTCTTCGTCGGCTGATGTTAAGTAGCACTATAATCTCATGGTTCAATTCGGCATCTTCCACCTCAGATCTTAATCAGGCGACTACGCCTGTCACTGCGTGAACACCAGCGGTCTTGGCTCCATTGGGGAACCCAGCGTGGTTTCCAAAAACATTCACAAGGACGAGGAGCTCTGAGTGTAATCTCTTATAATCAGTGTGTCATATTTGGGAGACGATGGGATACATAGGGCTGACTCGGACACTGGCGAGTTGGGGGTTGTACTCCCCGAATCCACCGAGTCTCTGAAGGGGGAAGGCGGGGTGAGAGCCACCAACTCCTCCAGGTCCGGCTTGCCTGCCGCAGCCTCGGACCCGGTCGCTGCGGTCTCCAGAGCAGCGCCCCCAGGCGGCGGGGCCGCAGGGGCCGCAGGTTGCGCGCCGGCCGTGACCTCGATGGCAGGCAGAGGCTGAATTTCAGCGAACGTCGTCATGGTGGTGGGCAGCTGGATCTCTTTGGGGATCAGGTAGGACGAGCAGAGCGGAGCGCCCACGCCGGACCCGGGAGACGTGGTGGACAACATCATGGAGTTGAGCTCGCTGATGTTGGCGGTGAATCGGGTCACCACGCTGCTGATCTGTTCCATCAGCGAGCCTTGCGAGGAGCTGCTGCGCGCAGCGGGCTCCGAGTGCAGTGACGGCACGTCGTCCTCCGTGCGGCTGGCGGAGCCCGCGCGGTGGCTCAGAGTGCTGATGGGCGACGGCGAGCGCGGACGCGCTGACGCGGGGAGTTGCTCCTCGGCCTCCGCCACGTCGTACAGCGCCTTGGGGCTGGTGTCCGGGGGCTCGGGGCCCCCTTGGCCCGCGGCGGCGCAGCTCGCGCCTCCCGTGACCCCAGCGCTGGCGCCCACGCTGCTCGTGCCCAGGCTGCGGCTCTCCGTGCTCTTCGGGAAGGGCTTGATGACCGCTGTTTGGTTAGGATTCTCCTTCTTGTTGATGTGGATGGACAGCCGCTGCCACAGGTGCTGACCCCGGCCGCCCCTCTCGTTCTGGGCCCACGTGACGGATTTTCCATTGGAGCTGGGGAGAAAGGGGAGAAGAAAGGTGACTTAGCGTGGTCCCGGCGGGCTTCCCCGATGGTGGGTGGTTATGGTGCTTGGATTGGGACGGACTCTCCTTGTTCTTTCAGGAAATAGGGCATCAAAAGGACACCAGGCAAAGAGATCCTGGAAGTGGCATTTGCTTGTTTTGTTTTGCATTAAAGTCTGTTTTCTTGTATCTAGCCTTCTGTTTATTATTTCCTCTAAAGTGGTCAAAGGGGATATTAGAAGTATTTATGGGGATTCTGCACTAGTTCTGAGCCCACCCGAGAGTGCAACAGCTGGTTATACTGCAAACATAGAAGCGAGGGGTCGCTGTATTGTGGCTGTGGCAATGGCTTCCTGGAGCTGGCCGCCTCTGAAAGGAAATAAGGGAGCTAAGACCTCAAATTACCAACCCAGTTAGAGAGAAGGGGTAAGAGTCAAGGTTTACCAAGAAGTACCCAATGCTTCCAGTTCAGTTTTTATTCTGCAGGCCAATAGCTGGTGTATTTAACTAGGGATTTCTGTATGAATTCCTGACTTTGAAATACTGTTTCACTCAATCTGCCTTACCTGCTGGAAAATACAAATTCCGTGAACCCATATAGGAATATATAATTAAGTAGAACTTTTTAACTTCACAGAAATTTTCCTTACAAATGTATTTTCAGGCTTAAAACTTGAAAAAATTCTGTGAGAGGGCATGCAGTATATTGCCTTTGACACCTGGCATGTTGCTTTCTATAGGGTCTTGAGTATTGTCTGACTGCCCTGATTTCTTGGGGCCTTAATCCCTCTTTCTTTCCCCAAGCAGTTCTTTTTGGTTCCACCCTGGGGTTGAAAGCTGCTCTGATGATGATGCTATTGGTGCCTCAGTGCCTGAGTGAGAAAAGTGACACAACAGCCTCTGAAGCTACTTAGGGTCCGGATTGTGGCGGGACCTTCAGGGATGGTATATGAAGAGATTCCGATGTGGCTTCTCTCACAAAGGGATCTGAGACCTCTGTAACAAGGGGCGTGTTATGACCAGACAGCTCTGTTCTATGTGCTGTGACCAAGAGATAGCCTTGGACAGTCTGTAGACTAACGGCCACCCAATTTTATCATCTTGGCAAGTGGTTATTAAACTTAACTTTGCATAAAACTCATGGAAGGCGTTTGTCAAATATCCTAGGCAGGATCCCAGGGGATTCTGATCGCTTGGATAGGGTTTGAAGAATCTATGCATTTTACAAGTACTCTGTACCCTGCTCTCCAAAGAGATTCTGCAGCAGATGTTTCACAAACTGAGAAACTCAAACAGGAAGCTATCCTTTCTCTCTGGGTTCCCATTGCTCCCTTGGCCTCTTGGAGGCCAAGCTAGAAGGCTGACCTCCCTTTGCCAGGCAGTGGACTGAATTCTCTTTGGAGCCCACCTGCCTTAGGGCTGCCTAAGTAACTGCCATATCTACTCTGCCTGAGACACCAACTCTGTTGATAACAGATCACTGTTTCTGCAGCCCCTGTAACAACATGCACCCTGCCTCTTTCCCACGCTGTTCCCAATTTCTTCATCTATCCCTTTGTCTTTCTGGTCTTCCTTCCTCTGCTCCTTCCTTTGAACTCTCATTCCATTTAACCTACCCAGTGCATTGCAACCTGGTGGCCTTCAGGATTCTGGAATGTGAGATATCCCCCACCCACACCTCTCTTCCTGCAAAGGATTGATAGATTATTTCCAGGTTTCCAGGTTGCTATGCAGTCTCAGTAGCAGAAAAGGAACTGCCTACCTCCTAACTCTTGTTTCTAGGAAAGGTTCATAGTTTGTTTTGCATTTTGCCTTAATCTGACCTGCCACTTTTTATGTTTTTAGTGCATTACTTTTCTTCTTCCCACGTGTCCACTAACTCCTGGAACATGGCACAGAATAAATGGGCCAGATTAGTTATGGGATTTGATTGGCTGGATGGTTGCCAGCAAACCTCTTTCTCTCCTACCAGCAGGATGAAAAACAAACATGTCAAGAGGGACAATTAGTCTTTTAGGTCTCTGAGGCCACCTTAATACAAAGCATGGGCTAGAAATGAGAAGCATAACTGCATTTATCCTTTAAGTTTTACCCTAGGGAAGTTCTTGTTCCCAGCACAGAAAGACTGTGATGGAATGTAACTTTGGGTGTTAACAGTGACAGCCTTTGGTATCACGTAGCCATGCCGAAAGACATGATGGCAGATTGGAAGACCTTTGGATGAATGTATGAGAAGAAAACTATGCTAGCCAACAAATCTGCACAAAATACTGATGTCTTTCCTGCTGTACCTTTGCTCTCAGTGCCCATGGCCATGTGGGAGAGAGAGCACCAGACAATTAAAGTAACAAGGACACAGGAGACACCAGAGAAATTGAGTCCAAATCTGAGCACTTCACTTCATTTCTTGGGTAATATAAGATTTTTTTTTCTATAAAGTAAATGGAAACTCTAAGGGAAAAAAAAAACAATTTATGACATTAATCTGTTTGTTAGTAGAATAGAGTTTCTATGAAGACAGGGACCTTATCTATCTTGTTCACTGATACCACAAGTAGGTCTTAATAAGCATCCAGATGGATGAAAAGGATTCTTAGATTGTGTTGATTCATTTTGTGTTGTCCTAGAAAGTATAATGGACAAAGGATCATAAAATCTGGGTTCTAAATCTGGATCAGCCACCCTGTATGCTTGGAAAATAATAATCACTTTAAGCCTTGGTGAGAAACAGACAGTATTTCCTTTGATAGAGATTGTTGTGAGGATGGAGGTGAAAGGGGGTCTGGTAAGGAGATGGTATCTGTGGATTAGGTTTTGCATCCCCGAGTACTACATTTCAGAAAATAAAATACTGCCTTTCAGAAAATAAATACAGTATACTCAGTTCCATTTTGAGCTCTTGTTTGAGAAACAGAGAATTCAGTGCAAGGTAAAAATATGTGGTAAAGCTATAACATATTTCTGGTTTTTCTCCTTATGCTGACCAACAGTAACAAAAATTGGAGTTCCATAGGGTTTGATCTGTGGCTTCTTTCTCACCCTTGGGTGATGCCTCCTACACCACTAAATTCCACATTTTACTTTGTACTCAAATGCTCTTTAATTTCATCGTTCTGTCTTCTCTCTACCTTTTCCTTCCTTTTTGCTTTGGCTCTTGTTTAAAAAAAATTTTGATTTTACCTTAATGGCCTTTTCTTGAGGGATGCTTTCCTGACCCTACCCCTGACTAAGTTGGGTTCTCATAGTTCCTATGTGAGGTGATAACTCTTTGCTTTATGTGCATCTCATTGCTGAATGGAGTGTTATGAAGGCACAGCCAGAGGGTTCTTTGTTGTCTGTTAATATCCATAGAACCTTTGGCTATAACAGTAGGTTGAGTGGATAAATGCATTTCATTTAAAAGATATTCATACTGAATTGTTTTCCTGTTAGAATTAAGGTTTAAATGTAATTCAATATTAATTCTTTTTGTCCTGTGGGTCAATTTTTTTTTATATAACTCACTGTACTGAATAGTACTCAGTATATACAGATAAAAGATTTCATTAACTAAATATGAAGACACAGATCTTGAAAGTCACAAAGGAAGTATTTATTCCTTTTTTGTAATTCATATATATCTGTTTTAGTGAAACTTCTCAGTGGTGAGAGCTTGCTGGGGCAGTTTGGGCAGAGGACCCAGAACGTGAGTCCAAGATCTGGACCTGAGTGACACTGGGCAAATCATTTAACATATTTAAGCCTCTCTGCTTATTGGTAAAAAAAAAAAAAAAAAAAGGAGAAAGGGAAGAAGAAGGAGAAATAAACGTCCCATGCTCACCTTACATTTTTGGGAGGAACCTAAGGGTAATACACATAAGGGTACTTTATTAAGCAAAGCACCTCTGCAAGCGGTTATTTATCACCATCAAACCTTTTAGTCAGCCCTACAAAGTTATTTATTATTACCTAGGCTGATATTTTTTTTTTAAAGCATCAGGATTATACATTTGTCCTAGGGGCCTGAGGTAAGAAAAACAAAAAGCAAATTTTCCTTTTTTGTCTGGAGCACTTCACTTACCTGCTGATTTTGGGCCTTACAATACAAGGAGGAAGAAAGAGGAATAGAGGAGAGATAGAACGAATAGCTCCTACATCTGGGAAGGAGGACAAAGTGGCCAAAGCAACAACAAAAACACTGAAAAACCTTCTTGCTCTTTCCAGGCACCAATTAATTATGTTGCCAAATATAATACTGTGAAATAAATCTATTGTTTTATAATACAGAAGAGTTTGTTCTTTGTTTCTGAAAAAAAAAATAAATAAAGCAGCATTTCAATGTTATTTGAGGGCTGGGTTTATTGTTTGTTTATTTTTTGTTTACATTTTGGGTCTGCCAAAATCTTATATATTTATTCTCACAAGTATATTGTCTTCTTTTCTATGTGGGGCACAAATAATTTATTCATTTCAAGCCATCTCTGAATGTCAGCCCAGTGACCTTTCCCATTTCTCTATTCATCTGCCAAAACCTGCAGAAATTAGAGCATTCTCCCAGGGCACGCCACACCATCATCAGGAAGCACATGTTAATACAGAGAGTCTGACCATCAGAAATGTCTATAGAATTTAGAATTTTTGCATTCATTTTAAATGGCTTTGGAATAATCTGTGTGCTTCTACCCCTCCCCCCGGAACTTGTTTTGGGGTTTATTGATAGCATATAAACAATTAAAACTCTCAGAGTATTTCATTCAATAGAAAAAAAAATACCTAAGCCCTTACTCTCTCTTTTATTACATAGCTTATCAGTACCTTCATAAGTTACACAGTTTCAGGGCTTCAGAATACTCATATATGTCCCCTGAAAATTAACAATTTTTTAATGAAAAAGTTATCTTAATTACCAAACCTCTCTTGTTTGTGATTTTGGACTGGAGGGTAGGCAGGAGAGAGGCATAGTATGATTTTTATATTTTCTAATATAAAAAGTATTGTCTTTAAAAAAACTTGTTTATTAGCAAATATGTCTTTGGAATGACATCAGAAAATACTAGTTCAAGAAGAGAATTTCATGAATTAGGAGTAATATAAGCAGAAAATCTGCAATTGCAGTTCTGTTTTCAGCTCATTTGTTGAACTTTTATATCAATACTTTTTCCTTTCAGTAATTTGCTTTGAATTACAAAATATGGGAATACAGTTTTTAAAAGATACTGAGGAATTTGAAATTGTTGGTATTCAGATATTCTAAATTAAGTGGAAATTTCTTTCTGAGCTTTAAGCCCTGATGTCTTGATTTCAGCATTACACTGAGAAATACACCATAATATATAAGAATATGACAGAATCATTTATATAAATTTCCCAGTTAAGAGCATAAATGGATGTAAATAGCTACCTCCCTGACAAAAACAACTTAAATGGCCATGATGGTGTATGCATTAGAGATGTATGTGTAGAGAAAAAACACTGCAGTAAATGGAAATGAAGTCAAGGAGTAAATTGCCTAGGACAGACACAATAACAAAGCAATAGAATTATGTATTTGCATAGTGCCTTACAAAGCACTTTTAGGATCATTCTGCTCCTCCAAGGCAGAAAGGATCAACGTCTTTATCCCACTTTCAAATACGAGAACACTGAAGCTCAGTGAGATTAGCTATTTGCCCAAGGTTACACAGAAAATGGTAAAGTGGGACTAATACCATATCACAATTTCCAATTCCATTTTCCATGACAGAACACTGTCTATATTTGCTTTTTGAAGTGAGCTCTCCTTATTCCATGGAAGAGAAGTCTCAGGTGCTACCTGGTGGTGATACATGTTTTTAAGCAGAAAAGTTAGTCATTTGATTTATATTCACTATTATCCTATGTTGATGTACTACTTAATCATATACTTTGCACTCTGAAGAAAGCACCCTATATATCTCTCTTTGGTTGTTAACTCAGAAGCACAGCTTGACTGAGCACCTATATTTGTCAAGGATAATGAATGGATGCCTTGATGATGAAGGCACAGTAAGCTGACAACCACATAAATTAATATTATGTGGCAATTTTCAGTCTTTTTTTATGCTGTTATCCAATAAAAGACAATTGTCTTATATGTAGCACTTAATTCCTACCTTGATAGTTCTAACTCTCTCATTTTCTCTCTGACTTACTTGGAATGCCAGTTAATGAAAAATAATTGCAAACATAACCTTCAATTAATATTGGTAGCAGAAGATATGTGATACCTTTGCCAATGATTTTATTCAGCAATGCTTATTGATATTGTGACTGAGAATTATTGAGATAAGAGACCACTCTTAACGAGGGTAAAGTTGAATTCAAGAGAGAAGATAAACACAGAAGAAGGCTAACAATATGAATTACTCAGAGTAATTTGATAAAAAAGGCTTTTTTTCTTCTTTGGGCCTTGAAATAAAGTAGATGGGTGGGTGGTAGGGTGCCTAGGGTGAGGAAAGTGAGGGATGGTGGAGCATGAGAACAAGGAGTGACTTCACTGAGTTTGTAGAGGGTGAAGCTCACAAGGAATTCAGAAGTTCACAAGAGGAAGAAACCATTTCCAGCAGGAGGAAAGTGGTGGCCAGCAAATGCTGCGGGCCTGTAGCAGACAAATTGTGTCTAGGTCTTGAATAATTGGAAGATTATGGCCAAGTACAAAAAGAGTGCTTGGCATTGACCTCCAGGAAGAATAGCAATGACAGAAGTTTAGAAATCTACAAGGAATTTTCCAAAGATAAGCAGTAGTACAGTTCAACTGTGTGAGATGAAGTAAGAAGATAAGGCATTGGAAGATAGAATTTGGATTTTTTTGTCCAGTATGAAAATTCTTCCTGGCCACCCCTGACCGATATAGATTATTTTTCTTTTGCTTTTTGAATAACTCAGTAATTAACTTTTTTTTAAGCTGGTAGCAAACATATATTAAAGAAAGAAGGGGTCCTAGCGCAAGACCCAGCAACCCAGCTAGGTCATTTCAGATTACAGATAGAAACAATTAAACTTTATTCGGTTTATTTGAGTTCTTGTCTCTGGTTAGCTATTAGGTTTCTGTACTCAAATGCTAATTTCTTTATTTTTTATTGAATTTATTGGAGTGACATTGGTTAATAAAATTATATAGGCTGTTGTATATTGTATTGTATGTTCACCACCCCAAGTCAAGTCTCCTTCCATTATTACTATTTATCCCTCCTTTACCCTCTTCTACCTTCCCTCTTTCCCTCTGGTAATCACCATACTGTTGTCTGTGCATATGAAGGTGTTTTCTTTTCTTTTTTTTCTTGATCCCTTCACCTTTTTCACCTTGGGCTTCTTACTTGTATCCTGAATACATGGGCAGTCTAATGTATTACATCAGAGAGATGATCTAAGCCTTAGATACATATGCAATCTATGTGCTTGATCAATAAATGAATGAATATTACACACAGAAATACCCAGGGCTTCTTTTCTGTTATTCTTCCACTGTAAGAATTCTCTATTGTTATTTAATATTTTATGTATTTGATCTTCTTCCTTGAGCTTAACAAAAACATACTGAATGTAGGAACCATGACATAATCTTTTTCTAAACCCTCACCCCAACTGCACCCGTTGACCTTACTCATCATCTGGCCCCAGTCTTGGTCCTACTTCAGGAAAATGTTAAGGCCTAGTTAATATCTGTTAAGTTAATTCATCTTTAAGAAAGTGAGGAACCAAGAAGATTGACACAAGTCAAATTAATAGTGGTGTCCAGAGTAGATTTAAGAGCTTGTTTTCATAGTGTAAGGATACAGTTTTAAGATGCTAAGAGCTGTGACAAAAAAAAAAAAAAAAATGAGGATGGAAAAGTATATACTATTGAAACAAGAACTATCGTAAAAGGAAAGACATTTGTTCTTGCCCATTAGGATTTTCTTGTTGATAGTGAAAAGAATTCAGAGAAAAGTTTGCTCACTGCAGAACTTTCAAAGGATTTGCATATAAAGTGGAGCTTAATGAGGCATAAAGCTTGGGGAATCTTAAAATAACATGGATCAACAAAATCCAATTAACATATGTATTGCATGTATGGGAAAGAAGCTAATTCCATGTGCTTAATCTCATGAAATTTTCCAACAACTCTGTGAGGTGGACTTTCCCCCCCTTCTGAATAGCTGGGGAGGTAGCAGTGGCTGCATCCTTCTCTGAACATCCTTCTCTGAACACAGCTGGGCCCTATTTTCACCTCTCTTTGGTTTAACACCAACAGGAGGCCTTTTCAAAGTATTACGTATTCAGGTTGAGTTATTAACATACCTAATAGCTCCAATACAGTTGCTACTACCCCTAGGCCCTCATCAAGAGAAAGTATCTGACAAAGGATGTGATACAGGGGCATGTGCCAAGCAGAGGCATTTGGTTGGGTCATCACAGTTTTCTTTCTCAAATTATGCTATTTCTTATGTTCCATAATTCAGTAACCTGGACTCGAATCTCAAAACTAAACTCCTCATAATGAGGTTTAAGTTCTAGGCTTTAGTTGAGGTGCTTCAACTAAGATGAGAGGGTTTTTTACTTCCCAAAACAGGAAATAATTTTTTCCCTCAGCAATCAGTATAAAGTCCAGAGTAAAATTGAGTAAAGAGAGAACAAAAGAACCTCTCTCGGGCCACCCGAGGAAGACGGCAGTGGAGCCGCACGTGCCCAGGAGGAAATTAAGAAGGAACCAGAGAAGCCAATCGACTAGGAGAAGCCATGCCCTCTGGTGCTCCGTGTCTTCACCACCAACAACGGGCACCACCACCGCATGGATGAGTTCTCTGGCGGGAACGAGCCTTCTACACCTGGATGGATGCCACCTTGAAAGAGCTGACTAGTTTAGTAAAAGAAGTCTAGGAAGAAGGGCACACACTTCAATTTTGCCATTGTTTTTATGGATATTAAAAGACCTGGCTATCGAGTAAAGGAGATTGGCAGCACCATGTCTGAGAGAAAGGGGGCTGATGATTCCATGACCCTGTAGTCACAGAAATTTCAGATAGGAGATTATCTGGACATAGCAATCATCCCTCTGAATTGGGCACCACCTCCTTCAGGGCGCATGAGGCCATATTAAATTTTGTTGACTATTTCTTTATTTTTTATTCATTTATGTAAAATAAATTTATGCTTTTCCTCCCCTCATCATTGCCATTAAGCCTTTAAGCTCTGAACGAATTGCAATGCATTTACTCAGGAGTTAAGTTTGGCTGTACTATGGTATGAATTTTAATAGAAAGTCCATGTTTCAAGTCCTTTAAAATAAGAAGTGCTCTTAGCATTCTGTGTAAAACTGTTGTTAAATATATGTGTGCAATCAAAAAAAAAAAAAAGAGAGAGAGACAACAAAAGAAGACACAGCTGTTTTGTGCCTGTAGGCTGGTACCGCCAGGAAGACTTTCTGGAGGAAACCAGCTTGATAAACGTTGAATAACACATGGGATTGAGATGGATGACACAGGGGAGGAGAGTTTGGGGAAGGTAATAGCTCCCATTGGAATAGAACTTTACACCTCCAAGGACTTTTCACCTATCTTACTATATTTGTCCTCACAATGATTGTCTAACATAGCACTATTGGGGGCTATTTTTAAGTACTTATTTATAAATCTGTTCCTGTGCTTATCCTAGAACACTCCAAAGGCAGTAACTACATGCATCTACTGTGTTTGGTATGGCCTATGGTGTGGAGTAGGCGGGCTGGGAGTGTTTAGAAAATGAAGTAAATTCCATCACCTTGAATGCTTGGTATAGACAGGTATTTATTTGTACTATAGATACAAAAACTGAGGCTTATAGAAGTTAACTAAGTTGTCCAAGTCAATAAAAGGCAGAACTGTGCCTCAGATCCTACCATAAATCCAACAAGTTATGCTATATTCTGACAGAAGGAAAAAAAATTCACATGAAGGGAAAACAGGAACATAATATTTCAGGAAGCTAGAGTGTTACCGATGCATATAATGTGATCATTCCTTTTCAAATGCCCACATTATAGTGGTGGAGGTAGGAGGGAGAAGTGAGGAGTGTCTCTAAGGCCCTAGCAATGTTACAGGTAAGAGTGTTCTGTCCAGTTATGACTATGAGCATTCAAAACTCCTCTGCTGCCTGGCAACTTGGCTATGAAGAATCACCTGGGTGTGAATTCATAGGGTCCTGTCCGTTCTATAGTTTTACTGTAGGCAAATGAGATGCAGGGTGACCCTCCTGGTTTTCTGTGGTTTGAGATTCCTTAGCCCCTCCCTGGGACTGGTTGTTTAGCAATGGTCACAGAACCAGCCCAGTTATTTGCAAAGTGAATACGATAATGACTATGGCTCTGGGAAGCAACTGGGGGGATGATAAGAAAGATGGCCATATGGTGATGCTAAAAAGTATCTATAAAAAGTCTCATGCAGTTGTCTGACTCCCAGCCCTTCCATTCAATTCCAGAGTAAGCAAATTGGGCTTAACTACTCTCACCTCTTATTAGAAGTGGTTTACATTGCAGTTGTCTCTTCTGTGATATAGTTTTTCTTAATATTCATTTTAATCTTATTTCTCCTTGATAAATGTCATTGTGTGTATGTTTATATGAACAAATATAAAGTTGGGAAAAGGATTCAAAGGCCTTAAACATTTTGGCCTCTCCTTTTTTGTCTGTAGGCCTTTTGTATTCCCTAATGAAAAGTTTTCTTAGAGCACTGAAGGACTCCCTCTCCCACACATTCTTTCTCTCTCATCGTCAGCTTTTAGTTAAAGATAAATCAATGAGAGGGAAGAAAAAGCAGGAAGAGAAAATCATTTGTCCCCAATTAATTATGCTCATCTGAGGGGCTGAAGTTGTCACTCCAACAGAACTGTCTTTCTGACAGCATGCTTGATACCCCTCTTCCCCACCAGGACACATCAATATAATAAGCCTTGCCATTACCTTGGCTACATACAAACAACTGAGGAAACAAGAGCTAAATGGTATCTTGTTCTTGTAAAGAAAGTTGGACCATTCTCAGTGCAGACACATTGAGGGCCTACCTCCGCAGATCTAGACTTCATCCAAGGAAGTTTGCTCTGTGTGCTCTGGGTCCCCTTACCCTCTGTGTCCCACTGTCTCTTGTCCATTCCCAATCAAGGCAGCCTTGAGCAAATCTAAATGAAGGCTGATCAGATCTGAGAGTTCTGAACATTGACTAAACACTCCCAAGAACACTGCACGGCAGGATTGAGACCTAAGGTTTGCCGTGAAGAGCTTCATATCATCTCTTAGATGAATGGAGTATTCCTAAATATCAGTATTGGCTGCTTAAATCAGAATGACCTGGGAAACATGTAATGCTACAGATTTCTAGGTTATATTGTCTAAGATTTTGCCACAGTATGTTTGACAGGCAGCCAAGTTTGTTAGGTTTAGGAACTCCTGTCATACACAATTGCTTCAAATCATTAAGTCACCATGGACAGAGCCCCTGTGTTTAATTGATGCATTCATTTTCACCTTGTCCAGCCAACTTGGGTGCTATTTGGCTGATTTTCAAAGACAGGGATTATGACACTTTGGCACATCTGGATGGAAGGAAACCAGTAAGCTCAGTAGCAGTCTGTTGAGTTACTCCCACAAAACAATTTTGGGACTTATCTTCCAGACACAGTGAGATCCAAAAATAGTTGTAGAAAGGGATCATAGGCATAACACCATCAGATACACCAATGTGCACACATAGGTGCCTACACACACACTCTCATTGCCTTGTCTCTGGGAGCCATGGATGAAGTTGGTCAAGCTCTTGACCAGAGCTGCCATGAAGGATTGATTGCTCAGGCTGTATGCTGCACTGTTAAAGGCACCATTTTCAGGTACGGCAATGTGAATGGTCTCCCAGAAGTTTGCAATGCAGTGGTCCTTTAAGAAAGTTAGACATTATTTTGAAAGCCAGAAGAATCCCTTACTGAGGAAACAAACACAATATTTGGGGTGAGAGTTCAACAGGATTCAACAGGATTATGTTCTTGGGATGGAGCTGGCTCTTAAGCTCTGCTTTCAGCACATGCACACACAGGTATATACTCTACTTTCTGCACTTCCCCTTTCCTTTAGTCCAGGATGATTTGCAAGAGCTTCTCTTCCACATCTCATAGATGGACTAGGAAATGCCACAAGAAATTAGAGGTGGAGAGTTATGTCATTGTGAGTGACTCCCCGTCCTCTAGGCTTTTCCAGCATTCTGGAACTGTTTAATGTCAATCTTGAAAGTCTTTATCTCCAGAGCCCTTTTCTTTAAACCCAGTCCCATGCAATAAAGCACATTAATTTCATGCAACACAGCTTAGTTGATGTTTCTAGTTCCAAATAACCCAGCTTTCTGGGCACAGCTCAGTTGGGAGTGCCTGGTACGAAGGAACATGCATAGCGCAGCAACAGGGGGTGTTCACCACCAGACACAGAGAAGTAAAGGAGATGCAAAGCTACTGTAGCTAGAGGAGGACTAGCTTTCCTGATTTCAGTTCACAAAAAGCCTCTTGCCTCTACAGTTCAATAGTTTGGCATGGCATTTGCCCTCAGCTATGAGTTGACATTATGCTCAAAGTAAGTCAGATTAATTCCCAGGCTTGTTTGGGATCAGGGGCTGGCATCTTCCCTCGGTTGTAGTCCTTCTCTCAAAACCAGTCTTAGGATTTAGTTTTTGTTTTCTTAAGTGACTGGATAATCCCGAAATGTGAATTTCCTCCAAGCTTTTCCACTTTGCAAACTCCAGATGCAATTTACCAATATGTTAAAATCCATGGGAGAACTGACTGTGAGCTAAGGCTTCAGACATGCAAAGCACACAGCCCTGGGAAACAGCAGCATCTAGAACAGGAGGCTCCCATCACTTCCCATGAAGATGGCATGGGTTTTGCAATTCAAATACATGTAGAAAACCCGTGGTGGCCCAGGTTGGACACACTGTATGGGATGCACGATTGAGTGAGGACCCAGACCAGGGAGCCACCTGTTCCTCTAGCTTGCATACATTTAGTTCACACCACCTCAGGCCACTCACAGTTCGCTTACCTGCTCATTGTTGCTCTCCCACCATTCCCCATACTCCCTTTGGGGGTGAAACACTCTATTTCCGACTTGTGCTGGGCCAGTCTCCTGTCTTTGTACCTAGTGAGCATGAACAAGGACAGGAGCAAACAGAGAGATGTGATTGTATGCTTAACTGGCCAGGCCGAGGAAGAGCTGCGGCTGCAGAGGGTCACACCAAGGCAACACAGGGGCTCCTGTTTTTCAAAGCAATGGTTGACCTGTGATACTTACTAGATAACTGTGATGGTAAATGAGTAACAGTGGAGACAATTTTGTTATTTCTTGGTTAAACTATATGCGATCTATCCTTTTACATTACTTATTAATCTGTGAGTTCATTATATTTAATAGGCAGTGGTAAAAGCAGTGCAATCCCTACCATCTAAGAAAAAGATTAATATCAATGAATTGTTATTTCTTTACTGTTTACCATGTGCCAGACAGATAGAACATTACTTCATTTAATTCTGGCAGCAATGCTGTGGCAGAGGCTCTTTTTATTATCATATCCATGTATCTGAAGAAGAAACCTAAGATTATAAAGACTAAGTAGAATTTATCAAGGATTTTCGACACAGGGGGTCTAAGTTTGGAATCCATGCTTTTTGCCTTTCATCATCATTTAAAACAATAATTATTGCCACGAAAGAACCTTCATGAAGTGGTACTGTGTCCGGACATTACAGGGGTGATCATAATTAAGTTACCAGCCAGCATTACCTAAAAGATAAATCATAAGTAAGGATACAAAATAATAACAACAATATAAGAAGAAGAGAAATAACACAAGTAAATAATACAATAATTAATAAATATATACTTATATAAGAATAAACTCTGTTTTGCATACTCACAACTATAAGCCTACTTTTGTTCCCTCCTGTATGTTACAGACTGATGATGCCAAAAGAGAAAAGATATTCCTTTGATGTGAGAGGTTTATGTAACCATTAAGCTGAAGTTAGAAAGTCAGGATTGGGTTGCTTTAATTGTGCAGGGTGGCTTAAACAACTTTTGCATCAGAACTGGCAATTCATCGCTCCTAGAAGTTACTAAGATGTTCCATCTAAAATAAGTTATAAGATTTTCAACATTAGTTTGCTACATGGTTCATCCAGATGAGCCCTTATATTTGAGTAACAGTTTTCAAAGCCAACATACTTTCACAGAAAGTCTCTTTTTTTATTCATCAGTTTAGGACTGTGGGGTAAAGAGGTACTGTTGTCCTCATTTGCCAAATGAAGTAACTGAGACTGACTGACTTTACCAAGGTCACCAGCCTAGTCAGTAGAAAATAGCTGCCGGTAGAGCCTGCAGGGGCCCGGTACTCTCAGAGTTTATTATCTTTATCACCTTTTTTACTTGCAAAACTGGAGCCTGATACTATCACACTTCATCTACTTTCGGTATTCAACCATCAGTGATAAAATTACTATCAGAACATTTGTTTACCCTTGGTATGGTCACTTTTAAAAAAAGTTTCTTTTCCTGCTGTCTCAAAATTAATATTTAAGTAAAACAAAATTAAAATAATTGTTATTTCTGGGATAGACGTCTTCCGTTTTCTTTAATGCTCACATGAGGACATGCTTATTGATATTAAAGAGTAGGGAAGGGAGGGAGAGAGAGGCAGAGAAACATTGATGTCATAGAGATACATCGATTGGTTGCTTCTTGCACACATCACGACTGGGTAACCTGAAACTTAGGCATGTGCCCTGAGTGTGAATCAAACCCACAACTTTTCAGTTTAGAGGACAATGCTGCCACCAACTGAGCCACGCTGGCCAGAGCTGAATGTCTTCTTATTTTTTTTCCTCCTCAAAGATGTTAAAAGTATTTAGTACTTGAATAAAAGTGGCTCATTAAATCAAGTGAAGCAGGTGGAATGGATTACCTCATTCAGTAGACATTAATTGAGCATCTGTTAAATTCTAGGCAATGGACTTTGTTTTGGGGAAATAGAGACAAATAATCCACAGGTCCTACCTAACAGAGCTCATAGACTAGTAAGAGAAATAACAGAAAGAGGCAGTATGTATACAAATAACTTTATGTCTAGGCCATAAAGAAGAGAGGGAAAGAGCTTACAGGCTTGATTAGAGGAAGTAAAGCATTGGACCAAAGCAGACTAAGTAGGTGAAACAACACTCACCTCCTCCCAGGGACCAAACTGGAATCACAACTAAATTATAGAATGATTATCCTGAATAACCAGCTGAAGACTAGCTGAAGAGAAGTCTCACAACCAAAACTTTCCTAACCTGGTGAAAGAAAGACACACAAATCCAAGAAGTGCAGAGGATCCCAAACAGGGTGGACCCAAAGAGGGCCACTCCAAAACACATCATAATTAAAATAACAAAGAAGACCTTAAAAGCCACAAGAGAAAAACATTTAGTTACCTACAAGGGAGCTCCCGTAAGACCATCAGCTGTCAACAGAAACATTTCAGGCCAGAAGGGATTGACATGAAATATTCAAAGTGATGAAAGGCAAGGACCTATAATCAAGACTATGTACCCAGCAAGGCTATCATTTAAAATTGAAGGAGAAATAAAGGCCTTCCCAAATAAGAAAAAGCTAAAGGAGTTTATAACCACCAAATAAGTATTATAAGAAATGTTAAAAGCCCTACTTTAAGAAGAAGAAGAGGGCCCTGGCTAGTGTAGCTCAGTGGATTGAGTGTGGGCCTGTGAACCAAAGGATTGAGGTTCGATTCCCAGTCAGAGCACATGCCTGGGCTGCAGGCCAGTTTCTGGCATTGGGATGCATGAGAAGCAACCATACATTAATATTTCTCTCCCTCTCTCTCTCTCCTTCCCTTCCCCTTTAAAGATAAATAAAAAGAAGAAGAGGAAGAAGAAGAATGAGGAGGAGGAGAAGAAACAGAGGAACATAGTAAGAGGAATAAAATGGCAATAAATATGTACCTACTGAGAATCACTTTAAATGTAAATGGTTTAAATGCTCCAATCAAAAGACATAGGGTAGCTGAATGTATAAGAAAACAAAATTTAGAGTTAATTAAATGAGCATTTTCTTTAATTATCTTAATTGGTTTTGAACGGATGGTTTTTCAACTCACTAACAGTGTGTTTAGCCTCGTCTCCCTTAACATAATATCTCCTTATCAAGCATGTCTCTACTCTGGGCTCAAGAGGAAACCAGAGCACAGTAGCTCTTTGTTTTAAAAGCGCTATGTTCAAATGTGTTTCAAAAAGTAAGTCCTGAGGCAGGGTGGGAAAGGAGAGGTCGGGCAGAGGCATAGCTGGGAGCCTGGCAGGACAATAAATAAGTCGTTTTTGAAGATTCAGAATTTAGAACTTATCACCATCCTGGGGAGAAGTAGGACTGCATTAGTTATAAGGTTTGCCAATGATTGTAATAATTAAAAATAACATGTATATTTAAAAAGAAAACATATATATGTGTGTGCGCATGTGTGTATACACACAAGAGACCACCTCAGAATGTTGTCTATAAGAAACTCACCTCAGAATGGAAGATACATACAGTCTAAAAGGGATGAAAAAAGATAATTCATGTAAATGGAAATAAAAAGAAAAAGCTGGGCAGCAGTACTTATATCAGACAAAATAGACTTTAAAACCAAGGCTCCAGTAAGAGACAAAGAAGGGAACTACAAAATGAGAAAGGGAAGAATCCCACAAGAGGATATAATTCCTGTAAACATTAATGCATCTGACAAAGGAGTAGTTTTATCCTAATTCCAAAATTAGATAAAAACACTACAAAGAAAGAGAACTACAGTATAATATCCCCGATGAAGATAGATGCTAAAATCCTCAAAAAGGAATAGCAAACAGGATTCAGCAGTGCATTGAAAGTGTATACCATGATGAAGTGGTGTTAAAGGTGGTACAAAATCAGCAAATCAATAAATGTGACCCACCACATAAACAAGATGAAGGGTGAAAACCACATGATCATATTAGTAGATACAACATCATACTCAATGGGCAAAATCTACAAGTGTTTCCTTTAAGATCGGGAACAAGACAGGCTGTTTTCACCACTGTTATTCAAAAAAGCACTGGATGTCCTAGCCACCACAATACAGTGTACAGATGATGTGTTGTAAAATTGTGCATCTGAAACTTGTATAATTTTTTAGCCAGTGTCACCTCAATAAATTAAAAAAAAAAAAAAAAAACTCAGAAGAGAATCCCTTGTGGAAACTCCAATCATCGAATGGCATTCCACATGTCAAAAGAAAATATTTTGTGCTTATTTATTAATTGGGCTCTACAACCAAAATGCTACTCTGTAGCATAAGTTAAAAGAATATTAATAGACTAGAATGACTGATGGTCACTCAAAGGGATCCTTAAAGTATTTTTAATATCTTCTGTTAGTCTAATTGCCAGTTAATTGAAATCTTTCATAGATAAGTCAGGATATCTACAATCTTCATGCTTATAAGCTCTTCTCTCTCTCTGCCAGTTAACCATGGTTATGAAATACATCCTAAACATCCTACTCCATCAAAGCCCAACTTCAACTTCATTTGGTAAAAGCTTTTACAAAACAAAACAAAACAAAACAAGAAATACGAATCCCAACTCATTCCAATAAAGCAAGATACAATTGGCTTTTTGGAACTTTCAAGTATTTCTTATATTCAAAATAAGGTAAAAATGCTGTTCACTTAGGGAAGTTCATCTTGCTTTCAGATGGGAACTTTACTGTTTGTCTATAATTATAATTACAGCTTAATTGTGTTTACCACATACTTAAATAGTTCATATTTTCATTCATTCACATATTCATTATTCCATTCACCAATAATGTGCTGTTTAAAGTAACTAATAATGCTTTCACAGTTCTTTCTGCAGATGTACAATTTTTTATTTGTTTTTTCAGAAATATAGAACTCAATTAAAATAGTTTAAGCTTTTTATCGTTTTTTAGTGTATTAAATATCAATCTAAATTACTTTTCTTATATAACACATTCATGTATCTTTTAAGCACTTACTGAAATATGTGTATATAAATGTATACACACATACTTGTGAGGTACTGTTTTAATATTAACTCACTTGTCAAATGAAATGTTTAGTTTACTGAATTATATTCAAAGTTACAGTAGCAATAATAATCATAATGATATATTGAATGTGCCAGATTCTTTTCAGTACATTATCCTTAATTCTTAATACTACTCTATATAGCAGATGCTAATGTCCTCATTCCAAAGAGACAGGCATTTGGGATCAGTGTCAATAAGCCCAAGCTTACAGTGTTTATGTTCTAACCCAAGATTAGAAATTGGGCCTCTCTGATTCCAAAGCTCCTCTTATTAAACATCCCTTTAAGTAACAATGCCAGTAACTTTAGAAACAAAACTATGAATGCTTGTTATTTAGCTTTTCTCTCCTTGACCCCATTTTGCAAATGAGTGGTACAGTTAACAGACAGCTAGTGGAGGACCTAGTATAGGACTTTAAATTTTCTTCCTTCATTTGGGTTCCTATAGATGTACTATGTGTGTTTAGTTTAGATCATTCAAACCATTTACCGAATACTCCACTTGCAAGGCATTGTGATAAGGAACACGTGGGTAACTCTATGCCATTGATAAGCTCACAACCAGGAGGGGGAGGATGCAATGTAAACAGAACATTTTTAAACAATGTGAGAAGTTTTATTATAGGAACATACAAAAAGGCCTACCTACCACACACTATAATGGCAGGAAAATTTTAGTGAGCTACAACACCTATGATAAATCTTGAAAGATGAGTGGGTACAGTGTGAAAAGATGAGTAGGCAGGCAGAAGAAAAATCAAGAGCAAACACATGGATAAGCTCAGCCACATGGTGCACATAGGGAAACAGTGTTTAGCATTTTTCACAGTAATCAAGAATAAAATGAGACAAGGTAAAATGGGCAGTGTGGATGGAGGGGCATATATAAAACATAGTTTATGGATGAATATATCCTGTAGCTTATGTGATTCCTCTATGACATTTTAAGCTAAGAAAAAAAGTGTGGTCAGAATGACATTTAGACAAAATACTATGAATTTGAGAGAACAAAACTATAGCTAGACTCATACTAAGGCAATAGTCTGTGTGAAGGACAATGAGATAATGCCTTAGGGTAGTGATGATATGACTGAAAAGTAGGGTACAGTTTCAAAAATATGGGGGAGGTAAAATGAGTAGATCTACTGGATGATGAGTGTAAGAGAAAGATGTGTGGAATGCTACTCCAGCTACTGCCTTGGGTGGTGTACTTACACCTGAGCTAAGAAAATATAGAAAATGAGTATATTTGCGGGTAGACATAAAAAGCTTCATTTTGGAGTATTGAGTCTGAGAAGCTGGTGGGATATCCAAGTGGACTATTCAGTAGACACATGGCTCTAAGAATCTGGAGGTTGGGGAACAGTTATTCACTGAGGATCTGTGAACTTAATGGTTGCATACACCATGGGCATGGTTTAAGTGTTCACAGAGAGCATGCAGAATATGGAGTCAGTGGAGAGGGGCTTACAGACTTGCGCATCTTACCTGTTCAAAAACTTTTATAACCCTGTTAATGTAAACATTTCCTCAAAACATTTATTGAGTACCTACCAAACGCCAGATACTGAATTTAGAATTTTTGAATCTTTTTTTTTTTTTTTGGTACAGTTTCCAGACATTTAGATTTGTGCTCCACGTAGCTTGGACACTTTGAGTTCTGGGCCATAACCTTGACATAAAAAATGTCACAAAATTTTAATAGATTTAAGAATGATTTGTTCTGAAATTAGGTTTAGCTACATTCTGTGAAGATTTTCATTGTTGTTTATTTCATAACTCCTTTATCCAGGAAGCTTTAGTTCCTTTTACTCAGTTCTACAAGAGCCCATAGTCATCTGGTAAATTTAAAGATATGGGGATAAGACTTTCTCAGGATTAGATAGAAAATACAATTTTTCCATTATGGTTTGAATCAAAAATTCCATTTCTTCACTCTCTTTTCTCCTTTCCTATCAATATCTGGTAAACATAGGATTGCTGACATTTATATATAGGCTATGTAGTCCAGAATGAATAAATGAGCCCAGAATGAGATGAAACACTAGAATAAATTAAAGAAATTTAAAAATTATGTGTATATTAGGTGAAATAGCAGGAACTCTGGGGGATGATTCCTGAAGCTGGAAGGACTTTTCAGGTCAATATTGCAGACTCTATGAGAACATGGCTGGAAATGAGTGGAGGAAGACAGGATAGGGGTGCTGGAGGTCTCAACGGTGGAGGGGAAAAGGGGATAGAAAAGGGGAAAGCTGAAGGTACTAGAGGCACCTTTCCTGACTGCACAATTTTGTCAAGGGCTTGTTCTGCTTAAGGTTTTGTTCTCTCCTATAGATAAAATTATCTTGAGAAATAGTTTTGTCTTATCATCTCTCCCATGCTGACTTCTACTATGTGCCAAACTCTACTCTTTGAAGAAGCAGCACTGAGTTAATTTTTCTGAACTTCTATACCCAGTATTTTTTCCTCTCCCAAGCTAAGTATCACTCAGTTTAGTGAAAACTACAGGGAGATATTATCCTATATGGGTGGAAATCATTGTATACATATTTTACTTAACCTATCATTTTTATTTTTTTAGAGAGAGAGGAAGAGAGAGAGATCGAAAGAGGAAAGGGGGGGAGAGAGAGAGAGAGACTGATTTGCTATTCCACCCATTGATTCATTCATTGGTTGATTCTTATACGTGCTCTGACCAGGGATCAAACCTGTAACCCTGGCATATTTGGAAAGCACTCTAACCAACTTAGCTACCTGTCCAGGGCATCCTGTTATTCTTTAAAGCATTCAGAGTAAAAAACAAACAACATGATCTCTCTTAGAAGTCAGTGAACAGTGAATGGGAGATGGGAAGTGCTGAATATTTATTAATTTTATTAATTCAGTATGTTTTAATTTTAGTAATTCAATATGGAATAGATACTAATGGGGCTGGGGAATAAGCGGGTAGGAGGATGTTCTTCAAGAAAATCTCCATTTAAACCATTATGAAAGCATCCTATTTACAAATCAAATTTAAATCCTCTTTCTCCTCAACTACCTGCTGTTATTCAGAATACAAGTATGGTATGAGCAGAGAAAATGATATGGAAAGAAAAGAGTACTTTTTGGCAAGTAAAGTGCAGAAAAAGTAAGTTATTAAGTGAGGGACACTTGAAGCAATTATAGAACAGGTCATTCCAAATGTTGTAGAAAATCCATTAAGGGCTTTTCATACAAAAAATTGCAGTCCAGAAGGCACTCTCAATGCTGAGATTGAGCATAAACCTGGATGACTGGAGAATTAAAAAAAAAAAAAAAGGTCAGAGTGAGTACCCCTTGTGAATGAATGCATGGATGAATAAATGAATGCAATGGAAATGTAACAGTCTTCAAAGGGCTTTGCTGTTGTTTTGTTTTGATTTGAATAATTGCAAAATGAGACAACTTTGTAGACTTAAGTCAAGATACCAAGGAAGAAAGAAAAATTAAAGATGTTGAGTAAAGGGAATAACCAATGTAGAAATTTTGATATAAAATACTTGTGAAAAAAAGGAGAGACCACGATTTTTCCCTTACACTTCATAATTGAACAGCAGCTACACTGAAGGCTCCATCTTCAAAACATAAACCAGAATCTGACCATTTCTTACCACCTCCATTTATTACTTTGGTTCAAGCCACCATCATCTCTTAACTTTGAAAACTGTAATAGCTTCCTATTCTGGTTCTGCATCTCTCCTTATTTAGAACCCCCTGCCGTAGGCACCTTCCCACTGTGGTGTGTTGCCTTTGCTATGGCCATTTTCTCTGCTTCAACGTTTTCCCAAAAAATATCCTTAGATACCTTCTATCTTTTCCCAAAAGTTACTTTCTCAACATAACCTACCAGGACCACTCTATTTTAAAATGCAAATATGATACATTCTTCCTGTTACCATTTCCTACATTTGTCTTATCCGACATAATTTATATTTTAGTTATTTGTTTTATTTACTGTCTTTTTTCCTCCAATAGAATCTTCAAAAGAATGTAAGCTCTACGACGGCATGGATTTTGGCCTGTTTCTTCACTGCGGTCTTTACAGTGCCTATGACGCCATCATGCTAATTACAGGTGATATTTGTCGAATGGATGCGTCCATGAATGAGTGAATAAAAGCAGAACCAAGTTATGGGGGAAACTTCAGATGGGAAGGAGGAAAGAGTAGCAAGCTCACATTAAATGACATTAGGTCTCTTAATTAAGCCGAAGTAGGATGATGGTAGAACAGGCGCAACCTAAGTTTTGTGAAAGTATGGGTGAAAAAGTGAAATATAGCTACTTTGGGCAGGAAATTTATAGAGTGAGCAAAAAATATGGGGGGAAATGATTGGCAGAAATTGAAACACTGAGACCAGGAAGTTTGTATAAAAGATACTCATTAAAAAAAATTGCCCCTCCTTTGCATGGCTACATTCTTCAAAATAAGCTGACTCCTTCTTACCTTGAGGAGGTAGGTCTTTATTAGGCTACGATGATAATTGTAACCCAATAAACCAATTCTTCCAGAGATTTCTAAGAACATTTTTTTTTTTTTAGCTGGAAAACATGATCCCTTTTTGCTCTGGACAGTCGTCTGGATGTGATACCTGACAATGCCACAACCATGTTATTTTGCAGTCGTGAGAGAAGCAAAGCTAACATTCCAAAAATTTGAAAAATTAAAGAATGTAAGTTCTGGGCAATGTCTCTGAACACTGAATTAGCTTTTTTAACTTCAGAACTTCTTTTTACATGAGATTAATTTCCTTATCATGTAAACCACTTTGAATTAGATTTTAGATTCTCTGATACCAAATCTTACCTCTTACATTGCTTTCATTACTTTTTCTATCAAGGATGAGCCTAAGACTTTCTAAGGTTATTTATAGCATTTACTTAGATTTGGATATTTACAAGTTGTGTGTGTGTGTGTGTGTATTTATGAGGACCCCAAAGAAGCAACTTAATGACAAATAATTTAGTCTTACCTAATTGGCTTTGTTTGTTAAAATATTGTTCCTTTTCATATGCATTAGTGGGGTCTTCATAGAATTAGACGTGTTTAAGAAAAAAGGGGTAGATAGCTTGGGTAAAGCAAAGAACTATTTTCCCAATAATCTTTATTTAGAGAGTGATGAACAGCTGGCCCCCATAACCATGGTACAAACGCCACTGTTCACTTACTTGAAGGCCTACTAATTATAGTCATAGCTGGGCCATATTGTGATTTATAAGGAAAAATTATAAAAAATACATTTGGTCATCAGCCTGATGACCATGGTTCCTGATCCACAGCTTCCAAACATCCTAGGAGTTTCCCAAGTGTTGAGAGTAATAAATTTGTCCTTTGGGTTGGTGAACATGCTCTTATACCTCTTTCATATGGCTGTTTCTGAGTTATGTCCTTGGATAATGAACTAATGATCTAGTAACTAAAATAATTTTCTAAGTTCTGGGAGCCACGCTAGCAAACTAATCAAAATGAATGATGGTGGGGTTTGGAGGAGAAGGGGGTAAGGGGACTGTGGGGACCTCCAATTTATAGCCAGTCAGTCAGGAGTACAGGTAACAACCTGGACTTAGAGCTGGCATCCAAAGTCCAAGGAGGAGGTCACTGGAACCTGCAGCCTATAGCTCGTCTATCAGTACAGGGATAACTTGGGTTTAGGACTGGTTTAACCTGTGGGATCTGATGCTATCTCTGGGTAGACAGTGTTGGAATTGAGTTGAATTATAGCACACAAGCTTCCAAATATCCTAGGAGCCAGGGGAATTTCATACTGGTGTGACGAAGTCTGCCCCTACCACATTGTAATTGGATCCAGGAACCCAAAATAACCAGTTACTATGGGTTTGGTTTTGCATTCTCAAAGTGATTAGTTAGCAGAACCTGCCACAAGCCAGAGCACTTGTAAGTAAACACTTTGATAAAGCTTTTGGCCACACGTTTGCAGAATTGGCATTGATTGGCAGGTATTTATTTGCCAAAGATTTCTCTCAATTACCCTTCAAGTCAGATGAAGAAAATTCCAGGAAAAAGCAAATGAAGAAAACAAGGCTCAGTATCATTATGTGCTTACTACCCCTTACCCAGTCAGTTACAGATCCAGGTAAAAGTGATCCGGGCTCTTCTCAATGATGGTTTTAGGTACCACCATTCTCTTTCAGGTACCATTACATTTGAGTCTCCTTACAGGAACCTTTGGAGACAGGTTTTTTTTTCTTAGTTCTCCCTTTCCAGTGCCTCTCTGGTTTTGGGCAGCATGTTTCTGCCTTAAGTTTTTAATCTTGACTTTGCTCCAATCATTGCCTCAACTCAAGCTCCAGCTGACACCTCAGCTTTGGACTCCAGACTGGCAAAGTTCGGATCAAACGCCTACCCACAGGTGATAGCTTAAAAAGTACCGAGAAACAATTTCTAAGTTAAAAGTGTATGAAGCTAAGTGCAGCATAATGTATTTTATTTTCCAGATTTATTGCCACATTACCTTTTGACTATCCTAATTTTGGATCCTGACAGTGATAAAGCAAGGAGAAAAACTGAGATATACATTTGAATATCATTTAAAATATTATAGAAGACTTTCTCATTACCCTTTAATTATCTCAACATACTGAGTAATGTGATTATTATCCTCATCCTTCAGATAAGGAACCTGCGGCTTAGAAAGCCTCATAGTGTGGCCAATGCCCCGTAAATGACAAGTCACAGAAGCAGGGCTAGAAACCAGAGTTTCACTTCTCTGCTTCATGTTCTTTATTAACAACCTCACTTTTCTACTCATTTTATGCTGAAAAAAAAAACTTATCTAAATAATCTTATAACCCATTTCAGAGACTGAAAATGTCATACATCAAAGGAATAGTGTGTGCCTAGTGGAGCTAGGTTTTGAGCACATTATAAACTTATGTTTTCAAAGGTTAAAATCGGACCACACAATGGTGAAGTGAAATGACCACCCTCCTGGCGCCCTGCTAACATGCACAGACTGCCATGCCCGCCCGCACAGGAACACACAGAAATCTGAGGGCAGTAGAAGAGGCGATGCTGAGAAGTGCCAGGTGGTGTGGACATGTGGGACACTGTGATACCAGGAGACACCCAGGATGAGGTGGTGGAATATTTCAACAACCCTCAGGTGTTACAAAGAGAGCTGAAAGAAAACGCAAGTCAATCTTTCAAGTCCAATTGATCAAAAGAAAGTTCTAGAAGAATACGGAAAGAAAGTCCTTACAGATCCTCAGTTTAGAGGGAAAGAGTAACCTGATCTAGTTCAATATCACAAAGTAATATTGCCACTTAATTCCTTATTTCAGTCTCATCTTTCACCTTCTGTGTATCTATATGTAAGTACAACCATTAGAGTGGTTTCTATGTGTTCCAGCAGATCTTGTGGTCTCTATATGCAGAAAAAGAACTTTTGCCCAGACTTGAAATGTCAAATTGATTCATTCAAAGATTTCACATTAAAAATGAAAATTGAGCATGATTAATGGTCCCAGAGGGTAATAGCAATAATGAACATAAGTTGCGAAAGTATTTGAGAAACTGCCAAGGACGTATTACTCTGTCCTCTGTGAAATGAAAGGAAGGCGGAGGTTGACAGGTGGGAAAGCAGTGCAAATAAACAATTAAAATGTACAGAATCAGCTATATTGACCCAGGAATTCTATTCATACAAATTTATTCTAAGGAAATAATTCAACAGCTGCTCAAAGGCTTCCGTACAAAGGTTTTTCCCTTTGGTGTTACAGAAAATAGCAAAAACTAAACAAAACAAGAGCAAACAAACCACCAGAGAATAGTTTAATAAATTGCAGCATAGCAATATTATGGAAATGTGTTAAATTTTGTATTGAGTAAAGCCTTTCATTTCACTTCTAGAAAATTCCCAAAACATGTATTTTAATGCTACTTATGATGAGAACTTCTTTTCAGAAATGAATCATCTTAAGTCATTGCCTTTTCATTGTGTGCTTTCGCTCAGCTTTGCTGCTTCTTTCACAATCAACAGAAACCCAGGAAGATCCAGATTTAAAACTAATTCTAAGGTGCTTCACAGGCTTACACAACATCCTCCAAAGGGAAAGCTTTCCAGGGAGGAACAGAATATTTCCCAAAGGGAGGGTCTCCATATCAGGACAGGGTCAGCCTAGAGGAACATTGTAGTAAAGCATTAATTAAAAAAGTTGCACGCTTCTATTTTAAGACGGAGGAATTTTCAGACAAAATAATTATTCTTCCTAAAGACAGACGAGTCATTTTCCAACAGAAATTTTTCCTATCATTTTTGTACGTGAACAACTGAAAGAGCATTGAAGTCACATCAAGATGGATAATAATGACAGTAACAGCCAATAATGTCTGAGCACTTGGAATATACCAGACACATGTACTGAGGTAATCGCTGCAACATCCCTGTGAATTGGGTTCTGTTTTCATTTCTGTTTCATGAATAGGGAAGAACTAGGACACAGGGAGATTGAACATCTTGCCCAAGTTTACTGGGTTGGTTAACCATGTGAATATTGGTTCTCACTAACAATGCTGGTTACAAACGCTAGCTGGGCCATTTGTTGGGTCTGGTTCACCTTTAAATGGCTTCAAGCACACAAGCAACTACTATTTTTCAAACCCCTTCCTTTTTCTCCTGATCTGGCTTGGGCCCCCGCCTTTGCTCTTTTCTGACCCTTTCCACCCAAGTAGAGAGGAAGCCTGATCCCTCTTGGGTACTGACCTTGATTACAGTTTACCCTCAGCAGCTTGGCTTTCTCAGCCTGGGGTCTGTTGGAGCCCAAACCTCCGTGCTTCCCTATGGAAGCAGATTTGCTTTGAAACTGGTGGAGAATTGGAGCCCTTTCCTGAAAGCAATTTCTTGTAAGTTTCTGTTCTTATCTCTGTACTCACATTTGATAATCTTTTTCTTAAATAGAGCTTCCTAAATTGAATGAACTTTATATTTCTATATTTAAAATTGAAACATTTTTCTATTATAATTGAAAAATGATAATTGATATTCAATATTATATCAGTTTAGGTGTACTCATAGTGGTTAGATATTTAGATACTGTATGCAGTGATCACTCCCACCTGACACAATACACTGTTATTACAATTTTATTGACTTTATCTCCTATCTGTACTTTACATTCTCATGACTGTTTTTGTAACTACCAACCAAATTGTATGAACTTTAAGTATCACAAAACTTGTCTCTACTCCTACATCTCAGTTTCCCTTCTAGCCAATCATGCTAAGTGAAAGAAGCCAGAGAAAAACCAATATATAATCTCACTTCTATGTGGAATCTAATGAACAAAATAAACTGAAGAACAAAATAGAACAGAGGCATGGGTACATGGAACAGACTGACAGCTGTCAGAAGCTGTGGGAGCGGTGGAGGACTGGATGAAAGAAAGTGAAGGAATTAGCCGAAGAAGATATGTGCATAACCCATGGACAAAGACGATATTGCGTTGATGGCCAGAGTTAAGGGGGAGGAGGTGGGGAAAGGGGAAAAATGGGAACATCTGCAATAGTGTCAACAATAAAAATAAAGAAGAAAAAAACAGGAAAGGAAATCATAAATTATCTAGCTGTTATTACTAGACTTGCTAATGCTTTCTGAGTTACAATTGCCCCATTTGCAAAATAGAAATGTTGAGGATCAAGTCAGACAATTTATGTAAAATTCTTGATCTTAATAGAGTGCAAAATAGTGTTACTTCCATACCTGTCATTTTTTCCTTACTAGTAATTTCTATAACCTGGCAGGCTTTTCTCAGACAGTTCTAATATAAAATATTTTGCCTTGTTTTCATTTTTTTCCCTACATGTCTCCTAATACTTCTGAAACCATGAATCCTCATATGGGACATGCCCTGTATCATCTCCATTAAATCTCGTGGGTTAATTAATCTTTAATTTTTACCTCCATTTTGACTCAGCTCTCATGATCTGTTCGCTTCCACACCTTAACTTATGCTGCTGTGACTTAGGCTGAATTTGAAAATGCTATGCAGATAGATGAAACTCTTTGCTTCTCTTCATCCAAGCCTTCTCCCCTGTTGATCTTTAGTAGAGCCATAGTCTCTTTCTTCATAACACTTGTTATTACAAATTACCATGGGTTGTTTGCTCACTAGTTGTTATCTGTCTCTTTCACTAGACTGTAAACTTCACGACAGTAAGGGCATGTACCTAGTATAGGGCCTTGTATACAGTAGTTGCTTTTATGCATCACTGCAATTGTGAAAATGGTAAAAGCAACAATGTTGATCAAAGGTGAGGCAGTAATATTTATCCAAACCTGAACTCCATTCATCTAGCTCTCTTTTCCCTTCTGTTTTACACAGAGGTTCATTCAGCAATTCTTAACTCAACGAAGTTGTTTTCTTTGCCACCTTCCATTCTTCCTCTATTCTTCTCCCTGCACCTTTGTTGCTCCCGTCCCACCTTCACACACAAGGCTTTTCCTTCTTCTTTCCATTCCTCTGTCTGTTGACTACTGATGAACAAATCAAAAGTGTTTCCAAATTTTGCTAAAGGATCTTAGTTTCCCTCTCTCTCAGATTTTAAAACCACTTGATTGTTGTAAGACCAATATGAGGTAGCCATGGTAGAGGGGGGGTGGGATATTCCTGGTTCCTGTATGTATGTGAGGGGTGAGATGAAGGGAGGGCATTTTCCTGTGACAAGTGCAGCTCCTAAGGGTGGGGATGACCCAAGGACGGGGAAGCCCTGGGGCTGATGAGTTGTGTTGTTACACGAGCTTTCTTTACACTGGACGTTATAATACAATCACAAGTGCATGACTCGTAACTGCCTTTCTACTTTCCTTCTATTCTTCATCGCATTGTTTAATAGTGCCATTTTAATAAAGGGAATTACATTTCTCCTGGTTTGGGGATAATGTACTTTCTTATAGTCAACATATATTGTTAACAGAACGATTTACTAGTTTTGCCATCTCTCCTCCATTTTGCCAAGCAAATTCCACATCGCTCAGTGTCTATCACAATATATTGAAACTGAGATTGTTTTAATTTCATAATGGGAGATATCCAAAGAAACATTACATACAAATTATTCTGTAAGGTCTTTTCTATGGTAAATCCACTAGTGTTTCTTATGGACTTATTATGTACCAGATATTGAACTGGGACTTCCTTGGTGATCTAGAAATACAGGAATTTATCATGGCGGAGTGCAATAAATTAATGTATGCTATTATATAGCATTATATAAACTATATATGTACATATACATGTATAACCACATACATACACTAAGTGCCACACATATCTCTATATAGTCATAAACAAACACACATGTATATGGATATACAATAGTTCTTCAAATTTTTCTAAAGTATGTCACTTTAGTTGACTTAAAGTAGGCAACAGATCATAGTAATTAAGTGGACTGACTTTGGAATTAATTAACATGGTTTTGATTTCCTAGCACTAACATTTGCAGCTGTATGATATGAGATAACTTACATAACTTTCCTTAAATTTTCTCTTTAAATAATGGGAGCAATGCCGCTAAACTCACAGCACTGATGTTTTCAATGGATTTTAACGTCATGAAATTTCACACAGATGCTATGAAGTAGGTACTGTTTTCATTCCCACATTACAGATAAAGAAAGTGAGCAAGAGCCATCAAGTATCTGCTCCAAGTCACGGTCAGGCAAAGCCAGGGTCCACGTCTGCTCTGCTGAACTCTAAAGATTGTACCCTCCAACGTGAGGTAGAAGAAAATAATCGAGATTACCAAAGGGCATAATGAAAGGGAAAAGAAAACTCAACTTAGAAAAAAATAAAAACTTCTGGAGAAGGCAAAGAATGTGAAGAAAAGGAGGAGGAGAAAACATGGCCCATGTTAGGAGTTTTTATACATTTTATATTTTTATGTTTTTACAGAGCATTACGGTGTTCTCAAACATCCTAGGAATCTTAAAGAAGGATAGTGATGATGTTATTTAAAAGAGAGCTATAATTCATATAGCTGATGAATGTTGATGCTGGAATTCAAAACAGGGTCCTTCTGATTATAAATAATATACTCAGACACATATGGTGCAACTTCTTGATACTTTGCACAGTGCTTGGTTCTGAGTGGACATAAGAAGGTACATTGCATAGCTCTGAGCTCCTTGAGAATCTCAGAGCCCTCTTAGAATCTAATGGGGATGACATAAAGAGAGGACACTAAATTGATGATGAAGAAAACAACATCAATGTGTGGCTAAGACAGAAAGATCCTAGGATTAAAATGGGAAATATCATGGTGAATCTTGAACTTAAGCTGGCATGACAGGCAGAAGCTGAGCTCATGAGAGCAATCACTATTTGTTGAATGCATAAGTGATAAGAACAGTTAGTTAAGTGAAAGGCATGATGTTCTTTTTCTGTTACCTTTCTTCCTCACCGGACTTATTAGAATTGGAGGCCTTAGTTTTCCCCTTTGTCACCAGAGAGAGGGCAGGGTGCAGAGAGGGGAGGAGGAGGAAAACCAACAGGGGCAAGCTCACTGCCTTGCCTGTAATTGCCATGTCAGACACCACATCTGCAATCCGATGCCCACAACAGTGGCCGAACCCTGGCGGGGCTCAATAAAGAAATGTGCTGAATTAAAGAATGAATGAATGAGGTGAGGTGAAAGATTATTTCAGGGAAGACCTACAGAAATCAGAGGAGAAGGGGAAAAACCCACCACGACCAGAATAATGCCATCATGTTATTCCTTCTTTGAGGCCTTTACAGTCACCTCTCCTGTAATTACTTCTTTTTTGTGTACCTGTAGTGCCCTCAGTAGAGACTTAAAACAACTACAATTCTCTAATTATTTGCTTGCATCTCTGGCTCCACTGGGAGGAGAGGAGTTATTTGGTGTATTCATCTTCATCTCTCTGGTTCCTAAAATATCAAGTAGTTCATAAGAGACAGCATAAGTAATAGATTTTCAACAAATAGTACCCATTTATCATTATTGTTTGGGTTCTAATGGTTCACATTCACCAAGCAGAGAACCTTGCTGGCCTATGACGGATCAGTGCCCAACTGGCCTTTTTTTAGCCCATTTGTTTTTGTTGTCTGGTATACAACTTAGATCTTTCTAACTCTTGTGTAACTGTTCCTTTAATCCACTAAATTTCATTTCAATTCCATTTTCCATAAAAGTGTCTATTGCCCCCTTGTGTCGCCTTGTGAAGCTGCCCGCTAACCCCTGGTTTGGTACAGTAGTTCTCCCTGGCCCTGTGAGGCTCTGCTGCCCTCTAGGGGGCCTTGCTCCTCACATACTCCTCAGGACCAATTTGCTCCGTGGACTTGGCAGCCCGCCCAGTCCTTGTGTGGCACTGTCATGCTCAGGGCAGGGCTGCCACCGCCCAGGGCTCCCCTGCCTGCTCGAAGTCCAGTCTATAAACTCGCGGCTATGTATGTAGTAGATTTAGGAGTAGGAAACTTGAGAAGAGCAAGCAAGAAAGATCTCAAGAACTAAAATCCATCCCAAGTGGAAGTTTTCAAGAGGCTGCCATGGGGTCTGAATGCTCTTGGTACCAATAGGATCCTCAATTATGGGTGTCCCACTTGCATCTTAGTAATCTGTATATTATATCAAACTTTACTCTGTGGCCTCCAGTAGCTACTACTTAGAGTTCTACTGGGTGAACGAATACTGACTTCCTTCTTTGCTTGGGTCTTTGGGAGATAAAAAGCTTCCTCAAAGATATCAGTACTAAAATTGTTTTCTTTTTTTAGAGCCAAACCAATATTTGGTTACCATATCCAATGATAAAGACTCTTCACTCTGTCTAATTTTATTTCTCTGTAACATTAGAACTACTGACCACCCCTTCACTTTGAATCATTCTTTTTTTGTTTCTGGTATCACTTGTATTTGGGTCTTAAGTGTACTTAATACTAACATTCAGGACTTCTTGATTTCGTTCTCAACTTCCCTTTATTTATTTGGTCCCTGGGCCCTGCCCTTGGCTCTCCTAAACTGTACTTCAAACACCAAACTCTCTTGATCTTCAGGCCAGCTTTCTCAACAGTTTCTTGGACTTGTTCACTTAAATGTCTCTTACGCATCTTGAATTTAACAATTTCAAAACCAAACTTAACTTTCTTGAGACTTTCTTTCCTTTACCTTACCATTGCCCCATTCCAAATTTCTTCTAATTTAGTCCTATTATCATCAAGTGTGAATGTCTCTCCCAATTCTTATTTTAATCTCTATCCTGGACTTCTACTCTAAGCACATAGGGTATATGGTATTAACATGTCCAAAACTGACCCTTGATTTTACCCTTCATATCTGCCCTCCCCAAGGCTGAGTGACACACATTCCAATCCTTCGATTTCCACAGATAATAAAACCTGGGGCTCATCTTTAATTTTTCTCTTTCCTTTATATAAACATAATAATCATTAAGTCTTACTTTCTATTTTAAATCATTAAAATCTCTTACCTAGCCTGACATAATAGATATCTAATTTCTCCTTTTTCTTCTTTACATGCTATATTTTATTTTATTTACAGAAATCATAGGGATAGTTTTATTGTGTTAATATGATCATGTAACTTCTGAAAACTTTCAAAGCTTCCCATCTAATTCAGGATAAAATACAAAATCTGTACCTCACTTTGTCTGACCCTCTGGTGTCCATCTACATTTTCTTCTCACCTTTCTGGACAAGTCCTCTGTCACATGACCTTTGATCTGTCATCAGTGGGTTGATCTATATGTATGTCTATCTAGATCTAACCTATATCTACCTATATGTGAATACATTGTGTATTGTTGTTGTTACAATAGTATAACTAACCTAATGTAGTTTGATTGTAACTTGACTAAATAAAGCTTTCTTTATTTTAGAAAGATGTTCCTGTACAAAATCTTTAGCAGTCAAAACTAAGAAAGAATATTTTTCTACATACTATGGAGAATTCATAATTGAAAATATGAGAAATTTTTTAAACTTTATTACAGAGATAAGACATCACACACATTATAATGACTTAAAGGCTCTCTCTCTCATATGTATATATGATATGTATCATATATATTGATATATCAATATATATCAATCTTAGATATCAATCTAAGGGAAGGTAAAATCTTTAATATGGTATATATGTATTTAGAACTTTTGTGGACTAGAGTAAATAATGGCTTTATAAATGGCATAAGCTGGACTGAGTAAGATGAGTGGGAATGAATTTCATGCTCAGTAAATACTTTGTAGAAGCAGCAATGTACAAGAGTGTCTGGGGTCCATGGGGGAGGAAGCTTGATTCATGCAGAAGGTTAGAACTCAGGAGCAGCATGAGGTAAGGTTGAAAAGGTAAAAAAGGTAAGCTGAAGACATTATGAAAAGCCTTGAATTGTCAGCATGTTTTCAACATGCAAGACTTGAAAGAGAATGGGCTATTTTTGAGTTGGTCAAATGTATTGAGTTTAATCACTATTGCAGTAATTCAGATGTGCAAAGAAAAGTTGTTGGATCTATATAAGAGTTGTGGAAATAAAAATGGGGATAAAACCCCAAAATGCTTGAAAAAACAGTTTAAACTAGCATTTAATATCACAAGAGCATGTAATAAGCATGTAATATCTGATTTAATATGTTTAAGTTAAGGACAAGAACAAGTTAAGCATGACTGACATTTTGATTGTGGGGAGTAGAATTTGTTACAGAAATGGAAATATTGGGATAAAGAAACTGTTACAGGAGAATTTATCTGATATAAGAGTGAGTTGAGGCTGCAATGATGCCAGGTATGAAGGTGGACCCATCCAGTTGTCATTTAAAGTCTGAGGAAGAACACTTGAGAATTGAAATGGCAATGATGGTTGAGTTCTCTGAAGAAGAGAGCACAAGAAGAAAAGAGCCAAGGGCAATGGCTTGACCTTGGAGAACACCTGCAGCTGAGAGACCAGGGGTGACTCCAAGGAGCCCTGCACTCTGTACCTTTGAGCCTGCAGTTATCTCTGGCTAAGTAACTTCCTTTACCTTCTCCTGATGAGCAACTCAAACACACCCAAGTAGATTTCTTTTTAATGCTACCACCTCTGTGAGTTTCTCTAGAAGAAAACCAAGAGTTGAAATTCTATAACTGATTCCCGTACCAACAGGACTATTTCCTCCAGCCAAGGAGTAATGGAGGATATAATAAGGCGTAGCTCAAACACTATGAAAAGAAGCCTGGGAGGGATGGGTTCAAATCAGCTCAATCACAAGCTAAGTAGACATTCTTGGAAAGGTCATTTTATCTCAATGAGTCTTAGTTTTCACAGCTATGAAAATTGGTTTATCTTTACTTTGCAACGTGAACAAATTAAATAACACTGTGTGTAACATCACAGAGCACATGGAAGGAGCTTGATTCGTTCTTTTCGTGTGTGTGTGTGTGTGTGTGTGTGTGGTGTGTGTGTGTGTGTGTGTGTGTGTGTGTGTGTGTGTGTGTGTGTATTGGGAGAATTGGGAAGGATGCCAGAGAAATGGTAGCCAAATGACTCAGGAAATGTCAAGGACTTATTTTAGGCAAGAAGCTAGGGAAAAGGATATGATCTTCCCATTGTTTCTTTCTTTCTCAAGAATTTCATCTCTGTCAAGGGAATGGAGCTTCAGGGAAGAAAAAGAATGATTAACTCTAGGAATTATGCCTCCGGCAAACTTTTCCTGGTATGAAATGTTATGTTCTGAAACAGAAATGACTTGCATGCCCCAGATATGGTGCAGCTAGGCCACTTCTAAGCAGAGCTAATACAAATAAGGGGAACATTACTGGAAATATAGCATTTTGAAAAAATAAAAAGCTTCATTTATTCTACCATCCAATTTATATCAATTAATCAGAAATATTTCAATCAAATTCAAGTAGTAACAAATGAGACCACTAACATCACATGCAAGTTAAAATTCCCTGTAATCACAGCATTCAAGAATATCTATTCATTTTACAAAGACAGTGTTTCAGATGCAATTCATCAAAATAATCAGACATAGTCTTTTATAGCCCCACAAATACACTTCAGTTATTGCAGAGACAAACCACTTAATTAATCATTTCAAAGCATAACTCTTCCCCTAAATTGAACACCTGAAACATATCATTCATAACAATACAATGTACCAGACCTAATCTTCTTAGCATTTACTTTCCACATGCTCAGTGAGAGACAGAACTATCAGGCAGTGGTAGGGCAGGGGAGGAAAAGTTGACTTATTCTCTTGGACAATGAACTACTATTGAGTGCTTACTCACCACTAGGGGAGAAGCAAGGTCTTCACAGAAAACTAGAGAAGTGAATCATTGCTGGTCGGTCACTCACTTAAAATATATTTATTAGAGAGCTTGTTAAAACAGATACTGTGTTAGTTGCTGGTTAGATAGTTTCTGGTGATGAAAACACAGAAGGCAATGTCTATAAGAAACTGAAAGTTTAGCAAGGAGAAAAACACATAAACCAACCAGACAATACAACTTGAGGACTTCTACATGAGGAGATCCAGAAAGTTGAATGGAAATGCAATTTATAAAAGAGGGGTAATATCTGTGTTAGGAATTGAAGGGTAAGAGGGTATTTTCTAGGTAAAAAGAGGGGACACAAGGGCAGGTAGTAGGAGAGGCAGAAAGAGTAGGAGCATACCAAACACAGAGACAGCTGAGGCATGGTGTGTTTAGGGGACTACAGTGTCTGCTGCTTGGTACTGCTGGGATGTATGAAGTGTTTGGAGGAGCACCTCTGGTGGGGACGTTAGGGGATTGGTGGAACAGATTGGTGGCTGAACCTCAGGTTGAGAAAGTCAAGTCTTCCAGGGACAGATCCTTAAGGGCTTTGTGAGACATGTCAAAAAATTTAGATATTTATATGGTAAGGTATATATACCTACTAATTTGAAGGTTGAGTGAGGGGATCAGATTTGCATGTAGGAAGATCACTCTGGCAGCTGTTGGGACAGGGTGATGCACCAATAATGGAGATTTGGAAGGAAATTATGTCAGTAGTTTAGACATTAGATCACGGGGTCCTGATCAATGTCAATATCAATGAGAACACAAAAATGAACATAAAATAAGTGGAGAAAATGGTTGGCTGGATGTGAAATGTTAAGGAAAGTAGAGAGCCAAGAATGACATGAGAGTAGGCAACTAGGTTGAAGATGTAGCTTTTATCTGGACAAGAAATGTAAGAGGAAGAAGAGCCATCAGCGATAATGTCTAGAGAAGTGATGGTGAAATAAGTATTTAATTTATTTGTCAAAATAATATTTTCCTCTAGTGATCTTAGATGTTAAAATTATCTAGGGTGTGAAACACACTTAATTCTAAAAGTTGCAACAAGTAGATATTCAAGAAATATCTGGTGAATTTCCATTATACCTGGCCACTTTTGAAAGATATCTTCCACCATTTCACATGTTTAAAATCAACAACACAGAAATAGTCTTCATCTGAAAAAAGGAAATAAAAATAAATCATAAAACCCAGAGCAGATAAAAGTGAAAGCATGTACTTAATCTGAATCTGCCTTTAGGAACCTTATCCCATTGCTCCTACCAAGTTAGTTTAAGTCAGTGCTGTCTCCATTGCACAGATGCCGAAATGTCTTTCTTGTGTTTACTCACTTTGTTGACCAAGCCAGACTGGCTTTATGCTTATAACTCAACAATGTACTCTAGATAGTGGCTTTAAGTCTCACAGAAAGAGAAAGTGGTAAGGGGCAAGGTTAACAAAAGACAGTGGGGCAATGGGTAAACATTTAGTTTATTGAGGGGTTTAAACAGGAGGATATCCAACCTAAATCAAATTATAGCGGTGATGACACTTTCTCAAATGTCTTTCTCAATCCTGACCTTTCACTGATTCCTTCATATTCCTTACTACCCTTTCAAATAAGACTTAGTGTTTTTAATTTCTGGCAGTTGAGGCTATTGATTCTAGAGCTACACTGTTTGGATTAAGATTCAAGGTCCAACCCTTTCCTGCTGCCTTTCCTTGGGCAGTATGCTCAATCTGGATGTGTCCATTCTCTCATTTACAAAATGGGGATACCTATCTACCACCAGGGTTGTCTTAAGGATACAACGAATGTTTATGAGGCACGGACAGTAGTGCCTACCACATTATAAACATTGATAAAAGTTATCATCGTCACATCATCATTCTGATCAAACTCTTTCCACATCCTACACTCCACCTTCTCTTCTGTAGGTTCTTCCTGTTTCAGTTTTTGGCCAGAGTGCCTAAAAACTTGATTTTACATCTAGTAGTGACTATCTGCTGCATCTAAGATTCATTCCTTTTTCACCCACCTCCCACCAGCAGACCTCAGCTTTGTCTTACTTGCAATGAACACTCAGGTAAAAATGCTGCAGAGTCCAACTCATTCATTTTCACTGAAGTAAAAGCCTCCCTGGCCCTTTACTATGCTTTCTTCCCCTCCAGAAATGGTGTCACTAAACGTATGGTGGGGCAGACTGGCTTCTCATTCAGAAGGTCAAGCTTTAGAGAAAGCCTTAAATTTAGTGAATTTTAGGCCTAAACTTCTTAACTGCAACAGTTAAGTTGAAACCCTAGTTTAGCTACTCAGCACTTTGGGCGAGAGTATTTCTCTCTCTGACCTTTAGTATCCTTACTGGTATAATGGGCATAACGAACCTTCTGAGGGTCTTTGTAAGAAATGAATTGGATTAAATAAATAGTATACATTGGAGATCTTAATAGCAGTTGGTTTGATTCCTGAAGAATAAACACTGGAAGCATGATATGTCAAATTTGAAAGGCATTTCTGGTGGCAAAAGTGAGTAGTGGTAGGAGGGTAGTCAGTCAAGGCTCCTCTGTGGGGTGTGAAACTAATATGCATCCTTAAAAAATACAATTTCAATGTTCTAGGAAATAACGCTGATTTTTTCTAGCTTTTATATGTCACCCTATTTTTATAGGATGGAAATGTGGTATCAGCGAGGAAGAGAAAACCAACAAGTGTGTATCAGGAATCTTCTTCAGTGGGTACATCTGGGAATCAGTGTGTATACTGTTAGCATTGCTTCTGCAAAAGTTTGCCTCTGGCTGCTTGCAATAAGCTCTCGGTGCAGTCCATAGCGGAGGCCCTCTAACATAGCTACACAAGCCAATGCATCTTGAGCAGAAAGGCTCTCTCCCACTGCAGCTGCCCAGAGAACCCAGCCTGCCACCTAGTGGCCAGGAGAGGAACCTAGTCCCCTGACTGCTGGGGGTGGGGATGAGGGTTGTGGGAGCAAGGAAAGGAGGAAGGAAGGGGAGAATCTGTCAACAGTTGAGGCATAGAACCCTGGTTGTTCACAACACCACTAAGGATGGTGAGAAATGCCCAGGAGTTTAAAGGCTGTCTGCTCCTTTCAGCCTGCAACTTGCTCTCTGTCTGGCACCATTCTCCCTGGAGATGCAGTCACAAAGCAGTGTCTGCACAGTGAATACAATTAAAGGAAAGCCTCTGGAAGTGTCCAAGGGAAAAATTAGATAACATGTGCTTTGATGCAGGGATTTGGAATCTGAAGGTGAAAAAGACAAGCGGGACAGCAGAAGTCTGCATCTGCTCAGGTCCAGTTCAGCACATTAACATTCTGCTAATGTGTCTTTGTAAGTTCTCACTGAAGTCAATTTGTTCAGTTTCTCTTAAGTATCAGACATTTCAAACATTCCTTGGATTAAAATGAGTCCTAAAGCTAGAATGCTGTTGTGAGTGGATGTTGAAATCAATTTTTTTCTTGTATTTTTATTAGTTAACCAATGAAAGGGGAAAGTGCTTACTACTCCATTTCGGCTAGAACATTTGGTTCTCAATTTGCCATTTTGGCAGGCATGAGCTCTCTGTGAGTGGAAGAGAAAAACCCACTTTCGCCCCGATCCATTCTTCAGCAATGGGCTGCTCACTTGGCTGTGCCTGGTGGCTGGAAAGCCTGAGAGAGGTGTCCACCGTTCACTCTGAACTCAAGTTCCCTCTCTTCCCTCAGATGCTCTGCTGTGCCCTTTTTTTTTTTTCCAGTGTCATAATGTGTCTGCCTGAGTCAGAGCACAACGTCTGGTGTGCCTGACTTTCACCAGAAGGCGCTGCTCTTCTCGGCTTCTGACCACAGCCCTGGTGGGATGCAGACTAAAGTGGACAGGACATAGCATAGGGGATGCTTAAGACGGATGGTGTAGGACAGCAGCACCTTTATGTACTTTGCAGAGAATAACTAGGAGGGCACACTTGGGCTCCATATCCTTTTTACCTCCTGTCCTACTGCAAGAGTGATTACTGAGCTCCTGCTCAGAGTTGTCGTAGAGATGAAAAAGAAAGTGTTTCTGCTCTCAGTGATCTCTGGTAGCATGTGCTTGTGTGCTTGCACGTGTCTGTATATGTTACATTTGACCAGAGTAAAAACTTTGTGGAGCATCATGGAACTTCACAGTTTTGTGTTGGAGAATACCAACATCTCCTCTCCCACAGCCTGAGCCACAATGGCCTATGTCTTTTAGGGAGTATTGTGGCCAGGATAGAGCTATTTATTTGAGCTCCAGATGGGTTGGAGAGCATTATTCTATAAAATGCTAATATGTAAAACATATAATACAGTGTCTCTCACAGAACTGGGGCTTGCTTTACAAATGCTGATTATAATTATTATTATCTTCACTGAGAGCTTCATAAGGTTTGCCAGGCATTTCTTTTCAGTTATTATTTGTTTTGAAAGAACAAGGTCAGTGACAGATCTATGTTTGTTTACCAAGTCATGCTTTCTCTTTTTCCCTCCAACTAGAAAGCCACATGAATAACAAATTATAGAAAACAGCATCACTGGTTTGTGTTTTGGCTGTGCCATGTTAACTCAGCACAGGGAGGACCACACTCTCTGGCAGCTCCTACCGCGTGGAGCGTGCTGTTGCAGAATGCTGGCCCACAGGACCAGGCGGAGAGCTTGCGCACATGCGCACATGAGGGAGGTAGTGACGAGCTCCTTCAATTGCCTCCTTTTTTTTTTTTTTTTTGATAAACATAAGTGAACAATATGAGCTCATACTTCCCTCAACAAAGAGAACTTCATATTATGTATAAAATCACTGCACTGATTTGTTCCTTAGTTTCTGAACTTTAGGTAAAGTGGATCCATATGTTCTGGGCCAGGTAAAAATCAATCTTTTTTAAGTGAAGAAATCTAAATGCCTGCCAAAATCACAAGGGAAGTGAGAAAAATGGCTAACCCCAGATCACCTTTAAACTCTGGGGAAAGGCTTATTTTTAAAAAAGCACTTTAACGAAAACCTCTTAACTTCCTACCTAAAAGTATAATGGAAATTTAGAGGGCAGTGGGCCTGCAAGATATTCAGGCCAGATTCCCAAAGTAGAATATTTCCATTTCCATAGCTCTCCTGAAGAACGAAGTCATGGCACCTGTCCATGTTCCATCACCAGAGCTGTGCTGCGGGGGGGATGTGAACTGGGAGGTCTCCATGACTAGAATGACAGGAGCTCCCACTTCATGAACCTGGCCTGTGAGACAGTCTCTGTGTTATGCTCACAATGACCCTGTGAACATAACAGAGTGTGATGAGTATCATTGTCCCCATTTTCCAGGCGCTGAGAGTTAGGTGTTTTGTTCAGGGTTTCAGCTTGTAAGTGGCAGAGCCGGGACTGGAATCCATGTCTTTGCTGGCAAGGCTCACGCTACTTCTGCCAGCTCATAGCATGAGAGGTACTGATAGGCTACCTTGTCCTATCAGTCACCTTGACTGATCTGCCCCTATACAAACAAAAAGAAAAAGTCACCTCTAGGGTCATTTCTCTGAGAGTAAAAATTAGAAGCAGAATATGAATATTTTATGTGGTAGAAATATATTCACACTGACTTTGTTTATGAACAACAGCAACAACATGGGACCCATGGTTGAGAAAATTGATCCATCGGAAAGGCAATGTTAGAATGAAAAAGAGCTTTGAACACATATAGATTTGGGTTCGAATCCCAAGTTTTGGGTTTTACTACTTATTAAATATGCACCAAATAAAGGGCTTTATTACATGTCTCATTTATGATTTTTTCTTACCTGTGAATGGAAGCACTATTTCTTATTATAAAATATTGTGTGAAGATCCATTTATATAAAATATATATGTACATTTATATTTATATAATATATATATTGCATTCCCTGTAATAAAGTAATTGCCTAAAAAGTATTTATGACATAATGGATGAAGGAAGTTATATATAATTTCTGTAATATCACAAACTAATTATCTATTCTCTAGCCCAGAGGAAGGATGAGGACACAGAGTTTTGGTTGGGGTATGTGGTGGGCATTAAGTTGGTGTTGGGAGGTGGCCACAAGTATGCGGAAACTGGGTGTGTAAAGGTGGGGTAAACAGAGAGAAGAGACTACGGAAAGGAAATCGAGGGAGCTGGAAGGGGGTTGACTGACAACTCCTCAAACTCCTCAAGCTGGACCTCCTCTCTGTCCGCTTCTCCAGCCTGTCTCCTGTCGCCTGCAGACACCCATTTTACGTGCTGTATTTCCTTGCCTGCACCATATTTTTTCATGTCACGGGGTCGGGCTCATGCTGTTCCTCAGGACACTATATGCCATGGTTTTCACCTGGCTTGCTTCATCTTCCTTTGGGATCCAACCCAGGCATCACCCTTCCGAGAAGCCTTCCCAGAAACTCCATATCGGACAAGGTGACCTCTTTAGTGACCTCTGACTTCTTGGTGCATTTTTCCTTTCTTAATAAGTTGTGTATAGTTTGCCTTCCAGTGTTCTGTGAGCTTTTACTAAGGGTGGGTTTGTGTCTTATTTATCTCTACACTCCTAGAACTTAGTACTGTATCCAGTATATAGTGATTTCTCTAAAAACACTGGTTGGAATTAAACTGGACTGAACCAAAGTGGGAAACATCAGTATTCCCAGCCTGTTTTGTGAGTGTTTATATAATATTAGTGTAGGAAAAAAAGAAGTAGAATTAGTCAGGAAAGTAATGTAAATCCTCATAATTCCTGGTTGCAATAAAATAATAATATTATTAATGATAAATCAGTAAAAAGGAGTCAGTCAGACTTTTTCTCACAAACAAAATCTAAATAGATATTTAAAATCATCACTAAACAAAAAAAATTCAGGCAGGTCTTTAAAGTACAAATTTTATATCAGAGGCTTTTGTGTACTCTATTGGTGCAACAAAAAAGAAATCAAATGAGGCTCAGTTGAAGGAGTGGCCACATTAAGAAAGCACAGGGCAATGCAGATCGAAGGAGCAGTTTTCAGGGAAACTCCGGGAGTGAGTCTCACTCTACACATATTTAATCTTAATTTTTCTCAGTTCAGGGCACAGTGTATTAGGAGCTGGAATGGGGAACATTGCTTAATGGTTACCTGCACGGGCTTTGAAGCCAGCTGCCTTTTCTACTTATCTGCATGGGCTTGAGCAAGAAAATTAGCCTCCACTTGCCTCAGGTTCATCATTTGTAAAATGAGGATTGTTCCCAAGATTTTTTAAAGAGTTAATACATGTAAGGGGCTTAGAGCAGTCCTGGCCCTATAGCAAGTGCTCAATAACATAATTATTTACTATCTTCAGCCTTTGATGTTTCACTGGCAAATGCCAGTGTGGTTCAAACATCATTATTTGTCCATCCACTCAGTCCCTTAGCAAACATTGCTGAGTGTTCACAATGTGCCTGACACTGCACTGGGTGCCAGTGGCACAGAAAATGCCTGCAACATGGATCCTGTGCTTTACAAGTTCACAGTACAGTGTGTGTGAGTGTGTGTGCATGCACACCTGTGTTAGGGAGCCTTACAATTAAACAGGTAGTTATAACAGTGGCTGATAAGTCTTCTGTATGGAAGAGCACGGGCCCATCTGCTTCACACAGAGGGGGGCTTAAGGGAGTGTGAGAAGGTCAGGACAGGCTTTCTAGGAAAAGTGGTAGTGAAGATGACTGTGAGCTGGCCAAGTGAGACTGGGGGGTGAATGGAGCAGGTGTGTTTTATGCCTCTACCGATGCCTCCACAGAGGCCTGAAAGGGAAAGAAAAAAAAGGGAGTGAGTCAGTATGAAAAGTCAAATAGGAAGTGACTAGGTGCCAGGCTGGCCGGGAAGGAGGAGTCACACCACCAGGGGCCTTTCCTGCCAGGCAGAGAAAGTTTGGCTCTATCTTGTCTTAGCCAGTGGAGAACCTTGAAGACGTCTAAGCAGGGATTCAAATGTTTGCATAGTTTCTCCTTTTGAATTGGTTCCTTTGGAAGATTTTTCTAATTCCCAACATGTAGAATTTACTGCTTCTGCTTCTGGGACCCTCTGTTCCCCTATAGACTCCTATGCTGGCACTGTTATTATTTTACTGAGCTTCTCTGCTTCCAATTCTGTCTCAGGAGACGGAGAGGTCCTTGGAGACTGTCTTTTAGTTATCTCTGCAACCCCATGGTCTGTGACAGTGCTTGCCACAGAGCAGGCACTCAGTGGAAACTGGATTAAAAGAAAAAGTTTGGTTTTAGGGAAAAAAAGCATTTCTTATATGTTTAGAGCAAAGAATTGTCAGATGAAATCTGGGTAATCAAGTCAACAAAGCAAGTGGTCTCACCATGGGGGTGGTGTGAGCCCTCAGAGCTGCTGCCCACCAGATGCATAATCTACCTCTGAGCACTGCACTATGTCAGGCACTGTGCTAGGCATCAAGGCAGAGATGAATATTTCTACGACAACATCTGATGTGAAAATACTGCCCATGTACACAAAACAATCTCCATATCCCCAGGGCCTAGCATGGTGCCTGGCCATGCTCAGTTCTCAGTGAAGGCTTGTGAGTTTAGTAATAATTGAGGAAGATGTAAGGAATGTGTGCTAAACGTCAGATATACATAATACATGTTCTGAGTCCAGATGAGGGCAAGTCTGTGAGATGGCTTAATCTGACAGGGTTTCCCTGCGGGCCCTGGGCCTTGGAAAGCAGAAAGGATCTGGAGAGACAGCAGGAAGAGGCAGAGAATTCTAAGGAGGGAAAGATAGCGTGAACCTCACTTCACACAGACTAATAACCTCTTAATGAAATCCAAGCAATTGGAGATCATCAAAGCTCTGGTAATAGTTAGGTTATATTGGAATTCACACAAGAGAACCAGTTTTCCAGGCAAATTGTAAATCTGGCAATGGATGTGAAAGGACTATCAGTTGCGTTAGCAAACAGCCTAAGTGGGCCCTCATGACAATGTTAATTAAAGCAAACTTAATTAGTTAATTAAAACAAAAGTGGCAAATGGTAATTTCTAAAATTAAGGTGGAGGCAATGCTAATGTTTTTGCCAGTAGAATTCCCAGGGAGCATTTTGCTTTCTGAGAAAATTTCTGATGTAGAGCCTGTATCATTAATTCAGCCATGGAAGGCCCACTGCATCCAAGACCCTCTGCCCAAGACCCTGGACATTCTGAATCTTATAAAGTCAGAACTTGAGACTCATCACAATCAGTACTTTATTAGGTCCCAACTGGTTTTGGGTTTGTTTGTCAATCTGCAGCTGAAGCGAAGGCCTTAAATGAAAGCATGGTATTATCTGCTTGACAATGATTTGATGCGGTACCACGCATGCTGGAAATTAGTGTCTACAACCAAAATGTTAATCACAGGGATCACTATACATTGGTGGCATAAATAGTACATTTCTATATAAAAAATCTATAGTGACTCACTTCCTTTTAAATAAAAATCTGTGCTATTTCAGTAAATTGAATGACTGACTTTGGGCATATTTTGTGTTCTAGGGTGAGCCTATTTAACTTCTCAGTAAAGCACTAGATCTGTTAAAAGTAGCTACGTTCTTCCCTCAGGTGTTTAGAGCACTGAAGCAATCTCTATGATGGAGGTAGAAATTTGCTTTTTCTGGTACCCTTCTCACTGAAGATAGGATTCACTCTTCAGAAACATGTCTTCTGACGATTTATTTCCAAGTGAGTCCCCCTGTAGTATCAATTCTGTAGAATGTTAACCGAGTTACTGGAAAAAAACAGCCCTGTATTCAAATGCTTGGGACAACATTGAAAAAAAAAATAAAAGATGAACAATTGGTTTCCAAACTGCAAGGCTTCTTAATGTTTATTCACAATAAAAGGATAGAGTAGTGAGAGGTTTTTTTTCAAACTTATTTGACCAACTACGTTTTTTTTTTTCCCTCATGGAGCAGTATTTGTGTGACTAATACATTCTGGAAAATGGTAAGCTCAAGTGCCAAAACAGCTGAGGCTTATCATACAAAGTGCTTCGTAACTGACTTGTCTATGGGCAAGCCTTCTAACCATGCTGCACCTCAAATTCCTCCTCTGAAAAATGGGAATATTTTTGTTTCTACTTTCAATATTTTGTGACCATGAGACATTTCTCTTATTACCACCATTATTACTACTAGGTGCTTCCACTTTCCATGGTAGACACTATTTGCTGGTTTATCCAATAGCTTGACCCCTCTCCCTACTGTCTTTCATTTTCCGTTATGGAGGATGTAAAAGCTAAATACACACTCTCCATACTCATGCAGCTAGAGATCGCTGTATGAGATGATTGTGTCCATGAAACATAAGGACAATTTTTGTGGGACTCTGAGAAGACTGTTGTTTTCCCTAATAAAAGGATGCCATGCGTGAAGCTGGGACAATCATCATGCAACCATGAGCAAAGGTATATAGAATAGCGGAGATGTCAGCTCTGAATCACTGAGCCTTGGAGGAACACCAGGAGCAGTTTACCTGTATATGTTTTTGTGATATGAGGAAAATGAAACCAGAGAAATCACGTAGGCCTCTGAAAATCTGTCTTTATCTTTCTTGCAGCTGAACACAAATCTAAAAGTTTAAGCTACCATTTTTTTAGTACGTTCTATGTGCTGATATGAAGAATTTAACACACATCACTTCATTTACTCCTCACAACAGGATTAATTTTCTACCATTTCACAGTGGAAGAAATGAACTGAAGTACCTGTTCACATTCACGCAGCACCCTACCTCCAAATAGATGGACTCACTGGCATTACAGAATTCAAGCCAGAGAAGCATAACTAATGGGGGTGATTTAGAGTAAAACATGAAAGTCCTAGAAGTACCCATGTTCACTTGTTCGATGCTATCTAAGCCCTAATGTAACAGGCAATGTGAAACACACTGGCCTTTATAAAACCATAAACTAAACAGGGAGGTAGATCTATGCATAACCACTTCTATTTTACAATGTCATATATAATTGTATTAGTGTTCTGAAAGTCTTGATTTTGAATCACAAAGAAGAAATACTTAATTTGATAGCTCATGGGAGGCACAGAGAAAAGGTATTTTAGTTTGGATCTAATTTATTTCTTAGGATTGTAGCTTAAAAGGGGGAGCAGGTACAGTATGTATGTGATTTAAGGGTATTATTGTTTTCTCTGGCCTTTCTTCTTCTCCATAGAAAAAGCAGGTTCAAATCTGTACATCCTGGTTAATGGCAAAACAGGACTCTCTATATAATCTGACTATAGCCTGCCTTACACGTGACCACATGATCCCATAGACAGACATGGATTTGTTAAGACCACACACAGAAAGCCCATCAATTGCCAAAGGTCCCTCCTTACTCCTTTTGAGAGCCTACTACCCAAATGCACTGACTGCAAAATCCAATGATTAAGAAGTACACGGCCTTGTAGGGAAAACAAATTAAAATATTGCCCAAATCCAGAGCTTCCCTGTTTTCTATTGGCATTCTCAGTAAATTTTGTTGTTGATGTTTCTTCTTTGTTTACTGAAGTACAAATGATATAGTTGAAAATACTAATCTAATATTACTAGTTGAACATTAGAGTTATAGCAAAACATGAGGTCAATGGATGGGATGAATGACCCGATTCTTTATCAGAAACTGATGACCACAGGAGTGCAGGGGATATTTGTGGTACAGGTCACTGTAGGCTTAATTTTATGAAAGCAGAACCACTAGAGGGTAGTAGTATGTGTTCAACCACTTGAACACAAGACAAAAATCCTCTCCCCATCACCAGCTTCCCAAATCCATTCATTCAACAAATGATTATTGAGTATCTTCTATATGCCAAGCACCCTTCTACATAATTCCAGGAACTGGAGACCCAGTAATGAACAAGGTATAGAAGGCCCTCACTCCTAAGAAGCTTACCCTGCTCAAACCAGGACAAAGGGTTTGCTCTACAGTTTGCCAAGAAATTGGATAATGTAAGTATGGAAATGCCCTGGAAAACCCAGGCTTTATCAATGTGTCTATAGATCTGCACTGCTTTTTATTATGCTCTTGTCAGTGAGACCATCCTGGTGGCATACCCGACATAGAGATTTTCAGATATCGAAGAAGACTGACTATTGTTCACTTAATAGCAAACACTTAAAAAGTGGTTACCGTATGGCATATGCACTTAACACACATTAACTCATTTAGTCTCACCATCACTGGATGAAGTATGCATTTCGTCATCTCCCTTCATCAGAGGGGGAAACTGAGGCACAGAAAGGTTAAGTGACTTGCCTACAGTTAGGTTACACAGCTAGTAAGTGATGCTGCCAGGCTTCAATCCCAGTGCCATCTAGTTCTGGACCCTGCTACCTTCAACAAAATACCTACTGTGTGCCTGGACTTCACACATATTAAGCCTTCCTCTTTTTACAGTTTTATGAAGTAGGTGAGATGATCTCAATTTAGAAGATGAAGAAATTAAGGCTGAGAGGGAAGAAATGGCAGTGCTGGTGCTCAAGCTCAGGAGCACCCACCTCCAAAGCCAGTGCTCTTCACTGCTGCCCCATACTGTCTCCAAGGAGCCTGCCCTTGGAGTCTCGGGGGCGCTGTGGCACACACTCACAGTTCTGTCCCTTTGGTAACCTGTGTGTTTTATTTATCAGGATGCCAAGGAAGATTTTATTTACAGGAAGAGTTTAAAGAAAGGCTGATAAAGTAAGTGTGAAAAAATAACTTATCTTCAACAAAATAAAAGGCTGATTTTGCAGAAGTTTCTGAAAAAGAATGTTTTACAGAGGAGTCAGGTAGGCAGATGGAAAATATGCCAGCAGGTTTGAGATATGGAAGGCCTTCTGTGTATAGAACGTGACATCTCCAGGATTTACTGAAGAAATAAAAGACAGTTTTTCTTGAGGTTTACACTCTAGTTGACTACCTTGTACAAGGTGCATGAAAAGAGATGAGAGGCATACAGGAATTAAAAAGAATTGAAAGAGGGAAGGATACACATTGATAATGCAAATGAACTGGGCCATGTGGATAACTCTAAGTATCTTGTGAGTCCTTTTCAGTCCTTAGCAGGCACAGTATCTTTACCATCTGCACAATTTGGGTATTGAGGAATGAGGGCTGATAGAAAATAGGACTGTTCATACAGGGTAAATGATGGTATAAGAGAATTGTTCAATCAACATCATTTAGCCATTTGTCTTCCATTTGAAATATATTTGTCTTCCATTTATACATCTAGATTTTAGAAAAATTATCAAATTTCAGTACAATTAGAAGATGAGTCCTGATTAGCTCTCTTGATAGGCACTTCTTAATGAGAGTAGATCCTTATTTCCAATTCAACAACCTATGTAGCTTTTTTAACACCTTCAAATTTGTTCCCAAGTCACTGATAAGATGTTCTCATTGCCTTTTGAAGTAACTTATGGGGGGCATTTATCACATAAGGTGGTTCCTCACATGGGGGGTGGAAATCAGTGACTGTTGGCTTTAGATTCTTTTCAGATGGCTGTTGCCCAGTAACCATACCTGTGGCACTGAACTTGGTGGGGTGGGATGGGACTATGGGCAACAGGGTAAGTGGGGCTGGCTGGTTGTTTAGGAAGATGGTAATCAAAGCTACTTTGTTCTCTTGTCTCTTTCATCTACGTAGACATTTTTCAAAGAGTTCAACTCATCCATTAAGAACTAGAATATAAATTCTACATTCTCATACCTCTATGGGCTGGACAATCAATAGCTCTTCTGGGCTTGAAAAAAGTTCAGGCACATGCAGGTGCAGTTGGAAGCATTCTGTTCTCAGCATAATCTTCTTTGTTAAAAATAATTTTCTCTACTTTTTTCTGGTGCACTAGAAAAGTCAACAAAGTATCTCTGTCCCCTCAGGACCTGGAGGGCCTTGACTTGGCTCAATGACTTAATTGTACTCTCCCCACCCTCGGACCTCACCCACTTTTTACTGTAACTCTGCTTTATCAGAGGTCTCAACTTCTGTGTTTCTGGCTTGGCCTAAGTCCCTGGATCCATATCCAATTAACCCCACCAAAACCATTCAAAGAAAATGTCCAAAGCCCCTTTCCCAGCACCATTCCTCCTGTAGTTTCATTCGCTCGGATATTTTCCACCTAAAAAACCCAGAAACAAATGCCACTGCTTCAGCCATAGGGCCAATGCCCCACAAGGTCCCCACGGCTTTTACCTTAAGGTTTCCCCAGAGGAGCCTCTCCTCTTCCATAGGTTGACTAGGCTGCTGGATCTGCTGGCTGCTGAGGATGACTTGCCATCCCCCACATGCATGCGCACCACTGTAGAGGTGGTGAAGGCGCTGCGCACGTTTCTCTCTGGCTTGGCCAGGATGATGTACACCTTCGGCACAAACATGCAGCCTAGAGCTACTGTGGCACTGAGGCTGACTGAGAAACACATGGTGATGATTTTGTAATTGCTGCCGAAGTAGATTGGCACAAAGGCCAGCCATATAATGCAGGTGGTGTACATTGTGAAGGCTATATACTTGGCCTCGTTGAAGTTAGCCGGGACATTTCTGGTCTTGAAAGCGTAGAAAGTACAGCTCAAAATCAGCAACCCATTGTATCCGAGAGGAGTGACGACTCCTAGGTTGGTGGTGTTACAAATCAGGTAGACTTCCCGGATGCTTGGGTAGTCATGCATTATATCAGGAGGCTCCATTATAAACAGGGCGACGATGATGCCCAACTGGATGCATATGAGAATAAAAGCAATCACCAGCTGGGCACAGGCACTCATGAATCGGGGCTTTTTGGTACAGATTTTCTTCTTGCTGCCAGCCAGGATCCTTGCAATGCGGTTGGTCTTGGTTACAAGGGCTGAGTAGCTCATGGCTGGGGAGAGACCAATGCCGATTCTCTGAAGGTAGCAATAAATCTGTTTGGGCTTTGCAATGAGGCAGAAGGTACATAAGTAGCCCAGGCAGATGCCAGCAAGGATAATGTAGCAGAGCTCCCTGCTGGAGGACTTGACTACCGGGGTATCACGGTAAATGATGAAGACTGCGGTAACAAACAGGGTGGCCAGCAGGCCGAGGCAGGCAAACACCACAGCTGCAATGGGCTCAGGGTCACCCCAGCGAAGGTACTGTACTGGGATCAAATCACAACCTGCAGAAACACAGACACATATTGAAAAAGAAGGAAGAAATGTTTATTTGGCCCTGTTGTGCCTAAGTTACAAGCAGCTGCTTATGACCCTTTCACGTTGTCTCCAATCTACTATTTCAATCTCAGGAACCCATGCTACTCATCCCTTCATATGCTCATTCATAAAATATTTATCTTTATATTATTAATTCATATTCTGTGATAAGAGCTGTTCCTGTTCTAAAAACAAAATGATGAAGAAAATGAACATGTTTTTCTGCCTTCATAAAAAACAATCAGGTGGGAGGGGCTTCTAAAGTATTACAACTATAATAAGGGCCATGAAGAAGAATAGTATAAATCCTGACTCAGTCTATAGGAGCAATAAAGTCTTCCTTCAACCCGAATTAGCTAATGAAAGTATTGATTTGGCTGAGTTGGGGAATTTGATAGGTTTGGCAAACAGATTAATTATAAGGAAAGAACTATGAGGCATTGGAAGCAAGAAAGGAGGAAACTATACAGTAGTGTGATGAGTGGCCTGAGATAAGTCAGGAGCTGTAGAAGAGAAGATAGTATTTTAAAAAAGGAGGAGGTAGTAGAGGAAAACTGGCCCCAAAAGCAAACAGTTGGCCTGTATGGCAAATGCCAACATTTCCAAATTATTCTCTACTTATGTCTCACAGGTTTTTTTCTAAAATGTCATTTTATTACAGAGCAGAAAAGAAAAAGGTGACACAATTTGGCATCATTTGGGCTACATGCCTTCTTTTTAAATTCCTTTTTTGAGCTGATTCTCTCTAGCTAATGACAGAAATTCTGCTTTGGGTACCATATAACATGTTTCCTATATCAGTTACTACTTATGGCATTAGTAGCTCATGGCCAGCAAAGGAAACAGGTTTTCATTTTACTCTCTTCTGCTTTTTCTGCTGTTCTGCTAAATCTTAATTGCTTTTATCTAAATGTAACTAACACCTAATTACTAAATGTTTTGTGTATGATAACATTCACCACTATTTTCACTTTAAATATTTTCTTCAGCTATTCATGTGCAGCTAATTAACATCATGTGTGAAACTAAAGAAAATCCCATTAGATATGTGTGTTGGAAGAAATGTGCATAAAGCACACCTCTAATGTGATGTGATTATTTTCACAAATTTACCAGAATTTGTACATTTAAATGAAGGCTTTTTCATTAAATCTGTACCACTGAGAAGTATTTGTGTTTAGTTAAATGATGCTGTCATTGCACAAAATACTTTTGCACTTTTTTCTTAGAATAGCAAATTGGATTCTGATTAGAGTGTTTAAATCACTGACTGAGTCTTATAATTGGATAAGATCTTAGAGTTTCCAAAAACAGATGTGCATCACAATCATTTGGAGAGCCTACAGAAGTACAATTCAAGGGTCTAAACTTAGGAGATTTTCAATCAGTACATTGGGTGGGACAAAGGAATCTTAAGCTGGATGACTACGTAACTGGTTCTTGTTCCTTGGTTGGCAACTCAGCTTTATAGATGATCAGGTTGACTTCTCACCCAGTGTGCAAATGTCTTATATACTAATTCAAAGATGTGACCATCCTAACCCTACCTAAAGCTTTCCATGAACTACATTGTCTCATGGCCAGGATTAGTGGTAGGGGAGGACAGATTGGAAAGGCAGGGCAGGATGGCAGGTGGAGTCTAGAGGCAGAGGAGCTCGTCAGAAGGGCTATCACAAGAGGAAAGTCAAGGGATGATAAGTCAAAAACTGTGAGTCACTGTACTGAAGACAATTCTCAGCTAGTAAAGACACTTTAGAGCTTGGATTGAAGAAATTGTGAGGTAGACCTATAAAAGAATCAGGAGAGAGGCTTCACACTCAGTTGATGCAACTCTATTAACTAAGATAAAGACTGTAGGAAGTAAAGGTTGCATTTATGGGAATGATATCTAGTTCCAGTTTGGCAGTGTTATGTTTAAAGTATCTATGACCTACTGAGGACATGGAAACAGAAGCTCTCTTCTTTAGAAGAGATATCAGGGTGGGACATATAGCTTCAAGAATCACTTGTTTAGAGTTCCAGCCAAGATGGAGGTGTAGGTAGAAACCCTTCACTTCCTTGAACAACCAAAAGGAGGATAACAACCAACCTAAAATCAATACACAACCAAAAGCACCAGAAAATCAAACTGCATGGAACTCTGACAACCAAGGAATTAGAGAAAAAATCAGCAAGAACAACCAGACTGGTAGGGCGACTGCACAGGCAGACTCAGAAAAACCGTGGTGAGGCGGCTGAGGGGCAAGGCTGACTGCTGAGCTTGGTGGAGCTGCATGAGAGGGACTGATTTAAGGGAAAAACTGAGACTCAGAGCTGACTGTGGGTTATGGCTGGGGTTGCCATGGTGGGAGATACTTCCAGTTGGACACAGCAGTCTGTTGGAAAGTGCATTAGAAAATGAGCAGTCAAGCTGCATTGCTCCCTCTCTGGCCCCTCCCCCACAGGTAGCACAGCAACGAGGGTTCCACTGCCCAGGTGAATACCTAAGGCCCCGCCCCTTACAACTTATCATTTGCGCCAAGACAAAGAAATATGGCCCAAATGAAAGAACACAGCAAAACCTCAGAACTAAGTGATGAGGAGATTGCCAACCTATCTGATGGAGAATTAAAAGCCCTGGTAATCAAAATGCTCACAGAACTGGTTGAGTTTGGTTGAAAAATGAAAGAACAAATGAAAGATACCCAAAATGAAATAAAGCAAAATATTCCGGGAACCAACAGTGACAAGAAGGAAAGCAGGATTCAAAGCAATGATTTGGAACGAAAGAAAGAAAGAAAGAAAGAAAGAAAGAAAGAAAGAAAGAAAGAAAGAAAGAAAGAAAGAAAGAAAGAAAGAAAGATCCAACTGAATCAGAATGAAGAAATAAGAATCCAAAAAAAAAAAAAAATGAAGAGAGGCTGAGGATTCTCTAGGACAACCTGAAACATTCCAATATCCAAATTATAGGGTTGCCAGAAGGAGGAGAACAACAGTAATACATTGAAAACTTATTTGAAAACATAATGAAGGAGAACTTCCCCAATCTGGCAAAGGAAATAGAATTCCAGGAAGTCCAGGAAGCCCAGAGAGTCCAAAAGAAGGTGGACCCAAAGAGGAACACACCAAGGCACATCATCATTAAGTTACCCAAGATTAAAGACAAAGAGAAAATCCTAAAAGCAGCAAGAAAAAAGGAGACAGTTGCCTACAAAGGAGTTCCCATAAGGCTATGGGAAGTATTTCAGGAAAGAAGTATTCAAGTCATGAAAGGCAAGGACCTACATCCAAGATTACTCTATCCAGCAAAGCTGTCATTTAGAATGGAAGGGAAGATAAAGTGCTTCCTAGATAAGGTCAAGTTAAAGGAGTTCATCATCACCAAGCCCTTATTATATGAAATGTTAAAGGGACTTATCTAAGAAAAAGAAGATTAAAAATATGAACAATAAAATGACAACAAACTCACAATTATTAACAAATGAACCTAAAAGAAAAGAAAAACAATGAAAACAGCCAGAACAGGAACAGAATCAGAGAAATGGACATCACACAGAGGGAGTTCAGTGGGGAGGGGGAAGGGAGGAATAGGGGGGAAAGGTACACAGAAGAAGAAGCATAATTAATAGGCATAAAATAGACAGAGGAAGATAAAAATGGTATAGGAAGCAGAAGACTCAAATAACTTATATGTACAACCCACAGACATGAACTAAGGGGGGCTAATGCTGGAGGGTTGAGGGGGCAGGGTGGAGCGAGGATAAAGGGGGAAAATTGGGAAAACCATAATAGCATAATCAATAAAAATACTTGAAAAAGAATCATTTGTTTGAAGGGGGAAATGAGAGACATGTAAATGAAAGCAATCAATAAGGAAATTCAGAGATGTAGAAGAGATCAGGGCCTAGAGGTCTGGTGTAACACCAACACTAAGGAACGGCAGGGAAGAGGACAGGTCAGGGAATTCATAAGAGAGATCAGTTTAGAAGGAAGAAAGTCTGTCAGAAGCCAAAGGCAAAAGTTAATTGATGGTCCAGCATACCCTTCTCTAAAACTATCACTTTTTCTTAAATTCTTACCCAAAGAGTTACTAAGTTACTACGTACTAGAAGGACATATAGAGGTTAACTACAAATCTACAGTGTATATATTTTATAGTTTTAAAATAAATTTTATCAATTTAGCATGTATGTATTATCATATTTTAGATTAAAAGATCTTGATCGCGCCAGTGCAGTTCCCTCCTAGCAAGCATATTAGAGTTTCTCAGAAGATGCGCATCATTGCATCACTTTTGAGAAATACAGATAAGCCATTGGTTGGAATGGCCTGTTATCTGATGATATCTATTTAAGTAGCTATCCACTTCTCATTTTCCTCCCTGTTCATGCTTGATCCATATTTTATGGTTCTCTTTTTATAGCTTGAAGTGAAATATATATTGAAAATTACAACTTTTTTAAAAGGGAAAGTGAGCTGCCAAAATGGTATTCTCATTCATCCCGTGATTCCACCAATGTAGTTTGACACATCTAGTGGGAAAAGATGGTCCACTGATTTCTGGGACACCTAAAAATGATATGACTCTTCAGCAATGACTGTGCTCACTCCTGCTCACTGTTTGGGTATTAATTTTACTCTTTAATTTGGGTATTTATTTAGGACTGTATTAGTAGTCCTAAACTATTGCATTTTCAAACCCTGTTCCAAGTGTCTGTTCAGGCAGAAGGAATGAGAAGTCAGAGATCCTGGGACAGATGCCTGGCATTCTGCAAGTAGGCTAGGCAAGCACTCTTTAACAAGCTTCATTATTCCTGGTATATTTTTGGAGAAAGGAAAGTTGCTGTTGAGAGCCTCTGAGAGTCAGATGTACATGTCCTCAGCTGCTTGTAAGGCCATTTCAAGTATACAAAACTGGAACATGAGCAATAATTCTGCCAGAGCACAAGGTGTTATAACAACACAATGCTTGCTTTCAAGTCATTCCATCAAGAGACCACTTGAATGACTTTCCTCCTCTCTTCACCCCTCTAGCTTTGGATCTCTAGGTGTTGGTCTGAGAAAGCAGAGGAATGCAGACTCAAGATTTTCCCTGCATTGTCCATATCCCTGATCTGGAACCATTTTGCCTTCACTAAGCCTAAACTTCAGTTTTTCATAACTTCCATAGTTCAGAAGAATTGGAATTAGTGTCTGTGTGTATGTATATGAGAGAGAGAGACAGTGAGAGAGAAAGCGGGGGAGAGAGGTTATATTGTTAGGGTCTGTCCTCCCCGCTTGACTGACTAAGCACCCTGATACTAAGGACTTTGTCTCTTTTGCTCACAAATGGATCCCCAGTACCAAGCACAGTGTCTCACTTATACAGTTAGCATAGCAATTACAAACCAATATATTTGCTATATTACCAAAGTATATAATTCTCATCTGGTCAAATCATTCTCAGCAAAATTTTCGCTTACTTACGATAAGTTCCCAATCACAGAAATGTTATGTATGAGGGGGATTGCCAAAAAAACTGGAATTATCTTCTGGAAGGTGGGCTCCTTGTAGTGTAGGCTTTCCCCACTAAGTGAATGTTCTAGGAACCCATCTGTATTAGTATACCAGCTGGCTTGTTGTGAGAGGCTGCGTTTGGCTTCAGTGAATTTTTTTGATGACTCTTTCAACCTGTTTGCCCATTTCACGATGGGTGATTAATGAGCACACCTGCCCACACTGCACTGAGTGTTCAGCAGTTTATGACTAAAAACTGCATAACCCTGGTACCCCACCCTCCCTATTCATATGATCTTGCCCTGAGAGACTTTTTTTTTTTGTTTCCCTGGATGAAAAAATCCCTCAAAGGGAAATGTTTTGTTGACATGGAAGAGGTGAAACAAAAAAAATGGCATTAAAATCAACAGGCTCAAAAACTATTTTGAGCAGTAGAAAAAAAACATCTCGATAGGTGTATTGCATCAAATGGAAAGTACTTTGAAGGTGACTGAAGTTTAAACATGTAAGAATAAATATACAATGTTTTATAACTAAATTCCATTTTTAGGGGGTTCCTCCTCATACTGTTACAGACAGAAGACCAAATTCAGTGTACTGCATCTAAATTTTAGTCAAGATTCTAGTAACCAAGAGACGGCAAAACTAAATAAGCTCTTGAAAGGCTTATTGCCTAGTAGTATGATGTGTTTCACATTAGAAATATTCCTGGTGTTGATTAAGTATTATTAAGTGTTTTATGATTGATTAATCTAATTCTAATTCATTGAATCTGGGAAATATGGGTAGAAGAAGGAGGAAGGCAGTAAACAGTAGTAATTTTTAACAAGTGCCATGTAATTTAAAGTTCAGATGAACTGTTTCCAAGAAAACTGTTAATTGCAACGATTTTTACATTGGGCCAGATTAAAAGCACCCAAGTCCTCTGAGGGAAGGCTTATTGTAGATTTGATTTTTACCATTATGTTAGTGTGAAAACATACCCCAATCACTCCCTCAAATACAAATTCCGTCTCTATCCAAATGTTACTTAAGAGTTATCATAAACAGCCTCAGCTGGAAGCTGCCTTGGTCCTGTTCACGTCAGCATTTTAAAGTAGCAGTACGCTAACATTTACTCCTGCGTGTCAGGTGCTGTCCTAGATGTCTTAGGTAATCTTTGTAACAGACAACTGCAGTAGGAATCATTCCTCTGTTTAAAGAGGGTCAACATGAGGTTCAATATGCTAACCTGTTGGGGCTGAGATTAAAACACTGTGGGATTTTTGCTTGCCTGCTTGCTTGACTGATTGATGCTGTATCAGAGGAGGCAAATTGATCAAGTGTGCCTCTGAAGGGGGTCCTGAGGCTACTAAAGGAAAGAGAATCATGAGTAATTAACAATGTCTGCCATGGGCAAGGCAGGGCTAGTGGTAATATAAGTATTTGATATTTGTTTTTCTGACATAAATCCATGCTCCAGTCTGAAAAATCACATTAGTTCAAACTCTTCACCAAGGTTGTCATCCTAGCCTATATGTCTTGAGGGTTTCTAGTTAGAGACTCTGATTGGAAAATTGTTTGGTTTGTGTTTTTGAAGTTTTCTAGTGCAGATATTTTTCTGAATGGGCACCGAATACCTGCAAGGATGGACAATGGAGCACCCCTAACACTGCTCAGAGGGGCTCAAAGTCCCTCCATTTATCCTCCGTTTGGACCCAGCCCTTCCTGGCTTATTGTATAATTTTGATTTAGATTCCCTAAATAAAATTTAGAGAGTTGAGTCAACTCAAGATATATTTTTATTGTAATTTTATTTTTGTTCTTTGTTATTGGTTACATTTTATAGTGGAATTTGAAATTGTACTTAAAGATTCATTTCATAATTAAGGCATAAAGAATGATTTGATCATACTGCAGAGTGCTAAGGGGAAGGATTATCCCAGATGCACATTTGTAGGGATCAGCTTTGACAAATACGACTTCCCACCCTACTGCAGATAAAGTGGAAAAACACAGCATATGAATCTAAATAAGAAAATATGCTGACTAGATATTGAAAATTGTTCACTTAGCACAACTAGAGCATTACACTCACTTTTTAGTTCAATGCCCATTACTGAGCATCTACACTATTCAAGCCACTGGGCCTGCATCATGGTGATACAAAGGCAATTGTCTGTTCCACAAAAAGAGGGTATGGGTCAAATACTCAGGCTCTGTGACTAACTCTGCTAGGCACTGTGCTAAGCACTATACACTCATCACCTTCTTTAATGCCCACAGCGTCCTATGAGGGAGGCCCCACTGAAATAGTTCCTTTTTAGTTAGGGGAACTGAGGTAGGGCTGGGAGTGAAGAGCATTTCAAGTGAAAGGAACCATGCAAGGAGAAGTACAGACATGGAATGGGAAGAAGAGAAAAGTAAAGGAAATGGCCAAAATGTAGGAATCAGATGTACAGAGGAATAATACCTTTATAGCATAGTAGCAATTTAGTTTCATAAGAGAATTACAACATCTCTGGAAGTACTGCTGACAGTTCAGATGGGAAATCAGCTAACACTGTAGGAGGGAAGAGAATAATACCTTCCTGCCTACATCTCAAGGATTAGTGTGAGGACCATAAAAAATAACGTGTGACTTGAACACTGGCTTAATAATTGTAAAGTGATAAAAAGAGGAAAAAGAGAAATATGTACATAAAACAGTAGTGACTCAACATCTGCTACAGTGCCTCTGTGTTTGATTAGGTCGTCCTATGGTCTTGTGGGGAAAAGCTAGGCCTATTTTATCTTTTTAGCCTGCTTATATATACACAGCCCCAAGTAAATGATATTATGTTATCCTAAATTGTTTGTAAGTACAAGGTAGTGCATATGCTCTCTGAATTTTTCACTTGACTTAATGGAACTTTTAAGAAGTAGCAAGATGGGAGACGTTTATCTGCTTCATATTACTCATATAACATACTGATGCTTTATGAAGCATCTTCCAAGCGGGTTAGAGACTAGTGGTAAGCACTGTGTTACAATGTTTTATGATCTTGGGGGAAAATGTGATAATTTATTTTAGGTAAGCTATATTTTTCAAAACTTGAAATCAATGAAACTACATTATTTTCTCCAGTCTGGTTATATCAGAGTGGTTTTTGACCATGATGACATTATTTTTAGCTATACCACAAATTTATCACTGTGAAAAAGAGCACAACGTACATTTTTTATTGCTCAGTTTCTAGCGCGAGGAAAACTGGTTTATGTTCTTTTTGAGGACCTGTTTTGAAAAGTTCCATTGAGAGAGGGCCTTTTAGCAATTGCTTTCCTGCAGCAAATTGTATTGCATTTATAAATATACCATCTTTCTGACTCATCTGATGGGATAAACAAAGTTATAAGTTAATGGCAGTTGAGAAATTGGAAGAGTAGGAAGGCATTTTACGAATTTTCAATGCATGAGCCCTGGCATTTCATTAAAAAAAAAATCATTGTTCTTTTCAGCATAACCTGAAACAACTCATTGTTTTTAAAGCACAAGTGCACAAATGTTTTTCACAGGATTTTAGAGATACTTTTAGAAAGAATCCAGTGATTCACAGTCATTTCCATATTACCTGCAGCATTGTGTCAAGGGAAAGCATGAGTTTTCAGAACGACTTTTACAGTAAGGCTTCAACGTTACTTCTGCTACTTGGTGTGTAAATACAGCGCACATATTTTACATTTTCAACCTCAGGGTTTTTTGTTTGTTTGTTTGTTTTTGTTTTTTGTAAAATGCAGATAAGGATTAGCTGGCAGAAAACTAAGTTTCTATGACAATGAATGATAGGCACTCAATAAATGGGGATTTGTTTCCTTTCTTCCATTCTGTAATTTATTTCTTCAGCAAATATTTATTGAGTACTGACTGTTTCAGAACTTATTTATTTCCAAGTGAACAAAACATACAAACAAACAAACAAACCCTACCCTTTAGCTTACATTCCAACTCAGGAGAGTGACAATATATAATCAACAAAAATGGTACATAGTATAATAGGATAAAAGGTTATATATTAAATGGGAAAAGAAGAGGTAGAATAGGATAAGGGGGATAGTGTGGGAGTGAAGGAGAAAGCCCTATGGCATCTGCAGTGGGGATAGCTGGGGCAATGGCCCCAAGGTGAGAAACTTCCAGGTATTTTAAAGAAGAACAAAAGGACCTATGTGATGGGGTAAGAGGGAGATTAAGTGAAGGGGAAAGTAGTCCAGAGATATAACAAGGGGCCAGATAATTTGTAAGGACTTTGACTTTGAATAAAATTGGAAATCATTGTAGGTTCTTAGACAATGGAGTAGCATGGTCTGGCTTCCTTTTTAAAAAGGTATCTTTGCCTGGGGCCTTAAGAGGTGGCTGTAGGTAGGCACAAGGGTAGGATCAAGAAGACTAGTTAGGAGGTTATTTCAGCAGTAAAGGTGATTAGTGTTGAATTAATTAGTGTTACTAACTAGGACCAGGAAAGGTAATGGAGGTGGAGGTAGGGTAAGATTCTGTATTTGAAGGAAGAGTCATTGGAGTTTTTTTACTAACTGACTAAAGGATATGAGTCAAAAGATGATTCCAAAGGCATTGGCCTGAACTAATGAAAGAATGGATTTGCTAGCAGGTAAATACAGAATGCTAAAGATAGAGCAGCCTAGGGGATATAGAAGGTAAAGACTTGGATTTCTGCATTGGAAATGTAGGATTTGAGATATCTACTTGATATTTTCATAAATATGTCAAGTAGGTAGTTGAATATTCAAGCCTGGAGATGAGATGAAGAGGCTAGGCTATATATTTAAATTCAGAAATTTTCAGTGTATGGATAATATTTAATAATATGAAACTGAGTTAGATCTCCAAAGAAGTAAAAGTATATAGAAAAGATCAATACTAACTCCTGGAACACTGCAAAACTCTACCCTTAGAGTGCCTTGTACTTCAGACACTACCCAATGAATAGTTGACAATGAATGTAGAAGTATTGACAGCAATAGTAGATGCTAGATCCCTTCTGGGAAGGTTAATTTTTTTTCCTTTGTATGTAAGAAAAACATCAAAAGTGGGCAATGAAGTCATAAATGAAACCAGAAAACTATTTTTTTTTTAAATCAGGGAGCGTGATTTAAAAACGTGGCAGATGACTTTTAGTATTGTTATGGCTCATGACTATCTTTACAGAGTTCCAGATTACCAGTAACCTTGTGTAATCCATTCATTTAGAATCAGAAGTCCTGAAAAGATAATTCAAGTTAAGAGAGATATTCATAATAGTAAGTTTAGGTCAACAAATACAAATTTTCACCTACTCTCTGAAATTCACTGGGCTCGATAGTCATTGACTTAAAGTATCCTATTTTTAAATGTATAAGACATTTGAAAGAGAGAGGTTGGAACATTTTCCAGATTTTATTATTCACTTATTCTTAAGTCAATCCATTTATCTGATTATTTCTCTCACTATATTTTTTAAAAACCTTTTTTTTTTAACACTGAAGAGATAATAGTTAATATAATTGGATTGTTAAGGGGTACTAACTTATGAATGATAATTGATCTCCCCTCAAAATTTATAAATTCACTACTACTATTATTTCCACTTAATGGAAAAGGAAGTTGAAGCTCAGAAAAGGAAATTTATTTGCATAAAATCACACCAATGTGTCATTGATAGAATATGGCTTTCAACATGGACATGTCAGACTCCAAAGCCTTTTGATTTAATCACTGTGCTATTGGAAGATAATAAAGATGAATTATTAGAGATTATTTGTCATAAATCCACCTTCCCTAGATTGTGATGGTGAATGTTTATGTAGCAAAATTAACAAGGAAAATCTGAAAAGTGCTTAGGGATCTGGAAATTGTATCATTAGACAAATGGCCACTCTTTTTTTTAAATAGCTGTTCATCATTATGGTGTTTATTCTTTAGAAAAGCATGGTTCTCATAGTATAGACTTTGATAGAAAGGTGAATGTGAAATAGTTATTCACTTGCCTCTGAATAGGTTTGTGATATTGGAAAAAAATACACATTCTCTTAGCTAGGACATATTTTATGAACCTTAGGGCCTTTCCTCCCTGCTTGAAAGTTTCTCCCCCTTTTACCTGATTAACTTCTCATTTCCATACACATTGGTTCTGTCTCCTCCCAGAAGGGACTACTAAACACTCAAGAGCTGGTTAATATTCTCTCCTCTGTGTTCCTATAGTGACCAATTCTTACTCTCCTCCTAGCTCTTTCATTTTTTTCCTCCTTCATTCCTTTCCTCTGTTTGTTTGTTTGTTTCTTCATTCTTTCCCTTACTTCCCTGTCTCTTTTATTCTTTCATTAGACAAACATTAAAACAGTTTTTATTATATTCCAGGCATACTTAACGTAGTTACTTTCAAATGCGGAAGACATTCAATAGAGGGAGGTTGGAACTTTTTTGGGATTTCATTATTTATTTGTTCTTAAATCAATCCATTTATCTCTACGTACATTTCTTATCACTATATCTTTTTAAAACTTTTTTAACACTGGAGAGATAACAGTTATAAGTGTCTGCTCAGGCTCTGGGGCACTCAAGGGTAGGAACTCTGGCTGCATGAACACTCTGTGGTCAGTTTCCAGTGCTGTTTGTGCTTAGTTGGAACTATTTGCTAAGGAGTACTTCTGCTCTTTGTGCCACCATTGCACTCGGCATACGATTCAGCTATCTTTCATTCCATATAAATGGAAATTCAGATATATCCCTCTGATATCTCTATCGCTAGAACCTAGCACAGTGTTGAAAACTGTGTTGAAAACTTGATAAAAGAACTTCTGCTGAATGAATAAATGATAGGATAACCATCTATGCAGCATGTTCCTATTCAGATTATTACCTAACCTAGAGGCCAAGAAATAAAAGATTATCATTCTGAAAGCTTGTTTTATTTTTAATATCAACAGGAACTATTTATTGCAATTATTTTAACAGAAATAAACACATTTCTTATCTAAACTCTGTTACAAAGATTCAGAAACACATGATACTTAATAAATGGCAAGGATTTTTTACCCCCTTTTTTTTTTTTGTCCAAATTGAATAGTAATGATCAAACAGACAGCTCATTTCAAGCACATTTGAAATGAAAAATATCAGAGCAACCTGGTGATAAGTAACATATGACTGCTGGAAAGCTGATTTTTTCCTCCTTCTATAATCTCCTGAAACTTTGGGGCTTCAAACTGTGATTGTGAAGAAAGGCAGATAGCGAAATCATAGCACCCAGGCTTGATTTTTCACTAGTTTTGTGCTCTTGAGCAACATACAGAATCTTCCAGGGTCTTAATTAATTCAACTGTAAAATAGTAATATTTATCTCATAAGATTCAAAAGGATAGTGCTTAAAAGAGTTTTAATTAATGTAATGAAAAAGCAATCCTCCTATGTTTTTATTTCTTAAAAATTTAAAAAATTAATCCCAGGATAAGTGGGACAACCCAGGAACACAAAGAAGCAACTAATTGTAAGAGAGTAACTCGAAATCTGAAGTTATAAAGTGTGTCAGTGATTACACCTGCTTGGAGCTTATCTTCTATTCCCTCCTAGGTTCCCACCTGCTGCTTTTTTGTTTATTCTCTTTTTTCCCCTTAAGGAAGATACAAAGGTTCCCACCTCCAAAAGAACCTTTTGGAGGGAACCAAAGAAACTTCTTAGAGAATGTTCCTATTGACATTAAAATGTTGATATGTGGTGCCTCCCTTCCATTTTACAGCTTTGCACATAAAATAAGTAAGATACATCTCTTTATAAGCAAAAAAAGCAAGAAATCATTCTAATTTCCTCAAAAAGTTTTCCATTAAGTTATTTTTTGAAAGCCACCTTGTTTTTGCTTTTTTCTTTACTTGGGTTTGATGGAAGGCGGCCAGACTTGGCAAAACCCACCTGGAAGTGTTTCCATGCCTTTGGCGTTGGCCAGGGGAGCTAAAGATCTGCTACTTACATCCTTTCCTAAATTCTTTGAGAAAAAACAAATTAAAGGTTCTTTCTAGGACAGTTTTTGCCTGTTTCTGGTGAGGAATGGTCTGCAACAAAAACGTTACCTCGGCAGCAGCTTTTAGGGAATCATCTGAGTGCCTAACTTAAATTGTTGCCTTCCACTCTTATCCCTCCTTCCTCTCTCAAACCAGACTGCATTTCACTTAACTTTTTCTCCCAGGGAAACAATTATGTCCTCCTATTGGTTTTATTTCCTAATAAGATCTTTTCATTGCTCTTTATTCCCAGTGCATCATCATACTCCAAACCACAAACAGATTTACATTGTGATTCACAAAATTTCCTTACTGTCATTTTCTCTTCTCCTCCTTCTGAAATCCCCAATTTAGCCTTTATTTTACATTTTATCTTTTAGCATTCAAATAGTATGAATATTTTAAATACAAAATTTTAAACATGCAGGGAGGTATAGAACAAAAAATAGTCAGATTTAACAAATGTTGATATTTTGTCATTTGTTTCACATCATACACACACACAGCTCATAGATAGAATCACTTTTTAAAAATATATTTTATTGATTATGCTATTACAGTTGTCCCATTTTCTCCCCTTCATTCCCCTCCACCCTGCACACCCTCTCCCATCCACATTCCCCTTTAGTTCATGTCCATGTGTCATAAGTTCTTAAGCTTCTACATTTCTCATATTATTCTTGCCCTCCTCCTGTCTATTTTCTACCTACATCTATGCTACTTATTCTCTGTGCCTTTTCCCCCTCTATCCTCCTCCCACTCCCCTGTTGCTAACTCTCCATGTGATCTCCATATCTGTGGTTCTGTTCCTGTTCTAGCTGTTTGCTTAGTTTGCTTTTGTTTTTGTTTTAGGTGTGGTTGTTAATAACTGTGAGTTTGCTGTCATTTTACTATACATGTTTTTTATCTTCTTTTTCTTAGAGAAATCCCTTTAACATTTCATATAATAAGGGCTTGGTGATGATGAACTCCTTTAACTTGACCTTATCTGAGAAGCACTTTATTTTCCCTTCCATTCTAAATGAAAGCTTTGCTGGATAGAGCAGTCTTGGATGTAGGTCCTTGCCTTTCATGATTTGGAATACTTCTTTCCAGTCCCTTCTTGACTGTAAGGTCTCTTTTGAGAAATCAGCTGACAGTCTGATGGGAACTCCTTTGTAGATGACTGTGCCCTTATCCCTTGCTGCTTCTAGAATTCTCTCCTTCATTTTAATCTTGGCTAATGTAATTATGATGTGCCTTGGTGTGTTCCTCCTTGGGTCCAACTTCTTTGGGACTCTCTGAGCTTCTTGGACTTCCTGGAAGTCTATTTCCTTTGCCAGATTGGGGAAGTTCTCCTTTATTATTTGTTCAAATAACTTTTCCACTTGTTGCCCTTCCTCTTCTCCTTCTGGTACCCCTATAATTCGGATGTTGGGACGTTTAAAGATGTCCTGGAGGTTCCTAAGTCTCTCATCATTTTTTTGAATTCTGGTTTCTTTATTCGTTTCTGTTTGGTTGTTTCTTTCTTCCTTCTGGTCCACTCCATTGATTTGAGTCCCACCTTTCTTCCCATCACTATTGGTTCCCTGTGCATTTTCCTTCATTTCACTTAGTGTAGCCTTCATTTGTTTATCTAATTTGTGAGCAAAATCAACCAATTCTGTGAGCATCCTGATCACCAGTGCTTTGAACTATGCATCTGATAGGTTGGCTGTCTCTCGGTTGCTTAAAAGTATTGGCTCTGTTGCTTTGATTTTTTCTTTTGTTTGAGCCATTTTTTTTTTCTCCGCCTGGTAGCACCTGTTATGTAGTGAGGCGTGGAGCCTTAGGTGTTCACCAGGGGATGCAACCCAGTTCCTGGGTTGTGATGCTGTATGTGGGGATGGGGTCTGAGAGGGAACAATGGCGCTTGCTCTGCTCTGTCAGATTTCAGTCACTTTCGCACTTCCCCCAAGCAAACTGGGCCTTTCTGGTGCTGATTCGCAGGTGGGTGGGTTTGTGTGCATTCTAGGACCCTGTGGGTCTCTCCTATGAACTCTTCTGTGAGGCTGTGAGTCTCTCCCGGCACCTCAACCCCCACAGGTGTTTTCAGATGGTGTTTCGAGGTTTATTTCCCGGCGCTGGAGCCCTGAGTTGTGTGGTCTGTCTCGATCCCTAGTTTCACCTGGTCAGCCAGTCGCTCTGTGCGCTGTGCCCTGCTTCACAGTTGCCACCTCGCTGGGTCTGCCCATTGCTACCCTGTGCCTAGAGTCCGCCCGCTGCCATCTTGTGTGCCTGGGGTTTGTCAGCTACTGCCTTGCATGCCTGGTGCCACTGCTTTTTTTTGGGACAACCCCTCTCCATCCGGCTGCCCAACTCTGCCCCTCCTACCGGTCTGGATGAATATGTCTATTTTAACTCCTTCGTTATCGGACTTCCATACAGTTCAATTTTTTCTGTCAGTTCTGGTCGTTATTTTGTTTCTAAATTTTTGTTGTCCTTATTTTAGTTGTGTGAGGAGGCACAGTGTATCTACCTACGCCTCCATCTTGGCCGGAAGTCCCCGGAATCACTTTTGTAACTTACATCTGACTCCCTTCTCTCTTTCTAGATGAAACCACTATTCTGAAATTAGTACCCCCGTTCACTTTTTTAAACAATATTCACTCTTTACATTGTGACTAAGTAAATGATATTTATACAGTAGTCTATCTTGAGTATGCTTCCTTTCTTATTTGATTTTTTGATATTTTGGAGATAATAATTGACTCACTTAAAACTATTCTCTCCATTAGAATGTAAATATCATGGGGGCAGATAATTTTATGGTTTGGTCATAGAAATATTTTCAACCCTTGGGTCTATATTTGTTGAATGAATGACTACATGACTGAATGAGTAACAAATGGTTTCAGTTTCCCTTAGGATGAACTTTAAAATGTTCATCATGGTTTCCAAAGTCCTCTAAGAGTTGGCCTTTGCCTAGCTTGCCTATATCACTCTCATTTCTTCATTCTACATCCAAAATACTCTTCTCTTTCATTTTAGTTTGCTCGACTCCCATCTTTACTTTAATGCTTGTATGTGTGCAATTCACTGAAGAGGCAACTTTAAATCTTATTTAAATGTTTCCCCTGACATAGTTTCCTACACCATTCTGCTTTTCTTTGCTGTTAACACTCAATATCTTACCATCATTTATCGGTATTTAGGATAATGATCTCTGAGGACACAGATCCTGTTTCCTACTCATTGCTCACATAAATACCTGACAATTGTTAGGTAAAGAATTACTACTTGCTGTCTTCAATAAAGATAAGTTGAATTAGGGATGTTGTCTGTGTTTTGCCCTCACCCTCCATTTATAACTTTCTTTCTTTCTTTTTTTTTCTAGTTTTCATGCTAGATTCTCCTTATCTTCCTAGTTCCTGGTCCCTGGTTCCTGCTAGTTTATGATAGCTATTAAGAATATGGCTAGCTGAACATTTATTTTAAAGGCTTTATTTATAAAAACACATTTTCACAATATAATTCATATCTGCATGCATGTTTACACATCTATAACATAACAATATCACTCAAGCTCACCATATGCCATTTTAGGTGAAATGTCAAAATTAAAACTATAAATTATTACACCCATATTATTACTCTGCCAACTACCCCCAAGCAGGTCTTACTTCTGCTGGACCCTGTATATGGACATTAATGCCTGTTGATTGCCATTCCCAGTTGTTTTTCTAAATAATTATTCAGTTTTAAGTGGGCTCAGATCTCTTAACTGTGCTACCAGTCTTACAGAGTTTTGCTGGCACTAATTGAATTAACATTTGCAAGATGCTTTAAACAGTTCCTGGCACACAGGAAGCATCATGAATGAGCGAGCTGCTATACCACAGTGAGGGCACTGACCAAAGGCGGTCTGAACTGTCATGTTGCAGGATGAAGTGGGGCAACTATAAGCCAAGTGGGTAGAGGAAAGGCTTACACTGTTCCCTGAAGCATCTCTGTGGCAGGTTTTGGAATAACTGAAGCCATCAGAGCAGTCTTCTGGCCAGCAGCTCCAAGTGATCTGTTACTTTGCATGACAGTGAGATGGGGTTGCAGACAGCTAGAGGCTCTTAGGAAAAGTGCTGTAGATCTCAATTAAAGGTTAAACTTCACATAATATCAATGTAACTAGAGGAATCATTTCATTCTTCTGATTATACACCTCCACCGGCCCCACACTATCTATAGGACAAAGTCCAAACTTTTTAGTTATGGGCTCACTTCTCAGGATGGCCCTAATGCCTACTTTCATCTTCACTTGCAGCTCTCCCCATCGTTTTACTGCAGGCTCACACACATTGACTGACAGCCTCCTCTATGTCACAGAGTAAGTGCATCCCAGGTAGAAGAGAAAATACATGTATGGGCATGGAAGAATCAAAGAGCACTGAGTGTAGATGAGAATTATAAGCAGCCCTTTATACCAGAACATAACATGAGCATTATAAAAAGGTGGTGATTGAAAGTGGCAAGATTGTAGTAAAGGGTGGGACAGAGGGAATTTTGTGTGTCATGTTGAAAAACTCTGAATATATCTTATAGAGATCTGAAAACACTGGTAAGTGTTGAGCAATGAAGTGAAAGGGATAAATCTGTATTTTGGATATATTAACCAGTAGCAAAGTAAATAGTAGACTTAGAGGAATGTGGTATAAATTTGGGAGTAGGGCAATAAACTGGGAAATGATTGCAGCAGTCAAATGTGAGATGATGAGAACACAGTCAAGGGAAGAGTTGTATGGACAGGGTAAGAATATTTAGCAAGTCAAGGAGCCAGCCTTGATAACTGACTAGATATGGGTGGTCAGGAGTAGAGAACAGTCACTTCTTTTGAGCTGGGCCAGTTTGGAGAATGATGGTGCCATTAATAGCCATGGTGTTGTACTCGCTTTCTAATATGATCTATACTTTTTTATTAAGTGAGCTTCAAGATCAAGCCTCAGGAATAAACCATCCCAAGTTCTCCAGTGTTAGGTAGGCCCGCCTCCACGTTTCCATTATGCTTTGTTCATTCTTCACCTACAGCGCTTAGTATACTGTTGTTACCTGTTTGCATGCTTTTCTCCCACTAGATCAGTGATCTTCATCCAGTGTGTGGCAAGAGGCACACTGGTGTGCCACATGAATTTTTAAAACATGCAATTCTGACTATTTAGTCAGGGGCACTGGTCTCTTTTCCCTTAGACTGTCAGAAGAAATGACAACAGCCAACACAATAGCCATTCAATGTGAATGAATCAAAATTATAATTATTTTTTGTCAGATCAGTGTGCCACATAATTTTAGCGATGGGTTTGTGTGCCATGATATGAAAAAGGTTGAACATTGCTGTTCTAGGTTGTAAGTTTCTTGGAAACTTCAACTATATTTTATATTTCCAGTTCTCATTTCATTTTCTGGCACAAACTAGATCTTAATTGTTAAATTAATTAATTCACACTTGAAAATCTCAAAGGCATCTCCAAGTGATCTTGTCTGGAACCAGACTATTGATTTTTATGAAAAAATGCATTTATTTCTCCAGCTTTCAAGGCAGATTATTTGATAGCCTTACTTAATATTCACTCCAGCCACCCTGCAGTAACCTCCCAGCTGACCTTCTTGCTCCCAGTTTTCATCTCTCTCCACAGTATTCTCTCTCATAGAAATTAGAATATTTTAAAGGTATACCTACGACCATTTTTTTCTCCTAGTGCTCTGCCCACAATGGTTTATCATTGTGTTTAATAATAAACACTCAGATCCTGAACATGTTCTCCAAGGCTCTATGGCATCTTGCCCCTGACATCTTTCTGATCTCTTCTGACACCATTTCCCCACTTGCTTCCCCATCTGCAGGCCTTCCCATGTGCTCCTCCTCCAGCCAGAAAGGCCCTTCACACGATTCTTTGCTGGTTATTTCTATTTACCGTTTAGGTCTCATCTAATTTTCACTCCTTCTGAGAGATCTTTTATGACTGCACATTTAAATTATGTGTTTCCTAATATTTTTATTTAAAAATATTGTTTTTTTTCTTCATATTACTGAGCACAATTTGTCTCTGTGTGTGTGTGGCTCTGTATGTGTGACAGAGAGAGTGAGAGAAGGAGAGAAGGGAGGGAGGACTAATTATTCTCTCCTGATGAGATCATAAAGTATAAGAACCACGTCTGGTTTTTAACCTCAGTTTCTCTACCACCTATTTTGTAATGCAAATAAGAATAACAAATGTTTTTCTGTTCGATGACTACATAAGCAGACCATGTTCTCTGTCAGCAGCATAGTTTTACAAAATATACAACAAAAAATATCACATCTATACATCCATTTTCAAGGTGCTTAGCCATGCAGATAGTTGAGTCTGTAAGATAGTTGTTCAATTAATGATAATCCATGTTGAAATTAGGAATTTGAGTAAAAAAGAAATAGCAAAAAGGTAAAGATCACAATACCGCTCCTCACCCCTCTGCCACAGAAACCAATCACGCTTGTTTTTCTTTCTGACATTTTACTGAGAGTGTGAGAGGGGGCTACAGTTCATCTGTTCAACTAAATTTATTGAAGGCTTTGTGTTTGCCACTGACTTGGCTTGGGGGATACCAAGATGTATAAGAAGATCAGAAAACTCATTGCCTAATGGTAAAAATAAGATTCCGGTGCTAACACAAAGCACTTGAGTGTTTTATTAAATCAGAGATTTTTTTTTTTTTAAGCAAAGGAAAGTTTTGTGCATAAATGCCAATCATTGAAAACAAAGCTTTAATGTGAACTGGTCTCAAAAGGCCCAAGATCACAGGAGTTTTAGAAAAAGTCTTTCAAATTGAGCTAATACAACTACCAGGAATAGTTTCTCGTCCTGTGAGGGATGGAGACTAACACTGATGATGTTATAGTTTTCAAGCCTTAAGCTGTGCTAAATCTGTATTAATTTTAAAACTGCTAGATGACCTGATGTAACACATGGTGCTCCTCTTCCTGGATCGTTTTCCTCTATTTTCTTTGAAAATTAGGCTCTAGGACCCCTCTTCATACTCCTCTTTCACAAATCCACCTTTTTATTAATTATAATCATATTTTTATTTGTTTCCTTCCTCATCAACTTGTTTAGGATAGAGGCTGCATCTTTATTTTAGTGGTAGGCAAACAGGCATGTAATATGCACCGGATAAATTAGAGGGAAAGATGAAAGCTACATATTCTGTTTCTGTATTGTAAAAGTTAGAAATAGCTATGACATATAATGTTGAGAACAAAATGACACATTCCTTAACGTTTTTGCAGAAAATAAACCCAAACCAAAACAACACAAACCAAACAGCCACCCCTCTAAAAACAAGACCAAGCAAAGATCAGTCTTGCCTTGTGCTGACATTATTTGAAAACTCATTAGTTGGAGGTTCCTGGTTGAAAGAAAAGCACTCAGAGAAACAAAGAGTTTTAGACTAACAACTAACCAAGTCTGTGTAACATTTTTGCTCTTGGATATGTCATAACATATTTTGATCTCTTCCTGTTCAGCAGCTCTCTCTCCCTACCTCAAATGACAGCAAACTGGGGCCCTGCACAGGAAGGAACTTCTGAATATTGTGAGAATGGGATAAAAATGCCCAGTAGAAAACTTGTGGATTCTGATGTAGTTTGGTGGTAAGGGTGGGAATATAGGCCAATCTCTGCAAGATCTATAGATTTTCCTGATTATCCAGTTGTTGGGAAGGCTTCTGTTCCTAAGGAAATTCTTTGTCACATAAAGCAAGGCCACCAAGATGAGAAATACTTGGAGATGTGACCCCCTACTCTCATGCCTGTGTCTTTTGCAGTTTTTTTTCTTTGAGAGATGTATCTGTGCTGACTCTGTGATACATGTACCTGTAAGGTCATCGTTGGGCCAGGACCCCAGCTGGCACGCCTTGCAGGTGTACTCATCGAAGACATACTCGTTCTCTTTACACGGTGTGCAGGTCCAGCAGCAGCTGACTTCCCCCTTCCGGATCACCTACAGCAAGTATTCGAAACTACCATTATTTTTTTTTGCATGCATAAAAATCCAGCAATCTTTTATTTAAATGTACTGCTTTACAAAGCAGAAAGGACTTTCAAATGTTACTTTCAACTTATTTCAAATGTTACCAGATAGGCAGTATAAGTATTAATATTCTCATTATATAATTAAAGAAATAGGCCAGGTAACCATTTCAACATCAAAAAATTGGTTGGTGATAGGTCAATAATTAAATTAAATGTTAAGTCTTTGGAAAGTTAGCTTTAGATACTAGCAGTTAATTAAGTGCCTATGTTTGTACTCATATATAAATACACATACATTCACATATGCTTATAGGTAACTGAATGTTCCTGAGCTATGCCTCTCTTTCTCTCAAATTAAGAACTTTTGCTCTCTGGATTGACCTTTGCATCTGTCCACTAGCTGCAAAATCTGTCCACTGCTAGCAAAAAAATGTGTATTTGCTACAGTTAAACAATCTGTCCATATTGATCAAAAGTAACTAGGAATTTGTATTGAGTGAAAAGGGGGACTTTGAAATTTTTTTGGAGGTCTTCTCTTGGTCTCTGTTTCTACTAAAAATAGAGTTTAATAATTTGGCCCATTCCTTCTTATTCTAGTAAATTTGATTTGCTTGGGATGAAAGTGGATATGGGTAAGGTCATTGAGACTATTGTATGCCTCTTCATCTATTTGATTTTTTAGGCGATAGGAAAGAATTGAAATAACTTAACAATTGTAAGAGTCCCAGATATTATTCTTTAGAAAAGGATGTCTTCTTTCCTCCACCCCTTATACTCTATTTCATGTCTTAGATGCTGACTCTATTAAGGACCTTTGCTAATAACAATGTCTAGATGTCTATAGCCAAATACAGTTGTAAGGTGGCACCTCTTTCTTCTTTTGTACCAGTCCTTGTGCTGACTCTTGACACTGCAATGATATAGGTAGGGAATGGTGACAAACAGGGCCTAAACTGTCCTTTCCTTAAAACAGCCAGAGAAGTGAGGCAGAATTGCTCGCTCAACCTGTTTAATCAAGCTAAAGTATTCTTTCTAGTAATATTGGCTGTTTACTGGCTATTTAGTGAATGCCATATGCTGTTATCTCATTAAAACGTTCAAACAACCCTTTGCTACAAAACTGCTTTTATTTTATTCTTTCTTTTGTTTTGTTTTAGGGAGAAAAGGGAGGTGTCATGAGCTCATACAACATGTGTGGGTAAATGTGGAGTTGAACAGTGGCTGTTGGACTTCAGGGTCATGCCCATGAATGCTGAGCCTCCTTGGTCTATATAAAGATTGAGTTCATGATATTTTGAAAGATGTAGAGGAAAGAGTACTGGCCTGGGAATCAAAAGGCACCACAGCTCTAGTATCACTTGTATCCACTAAGTAGCTGTGCATCCTCCATCTGACCCTGTTTCTTCAAACCAAGGCCATTGCTATTTAAATATACCTACCTTTATAAGGTTTCCTGAGGATTACTTTTTTAATGGTGTAAAATATAGTAGCTAAAATTAAATTCCTCTTAACTTTTTCAGAGATGCATTAATGGACAACCTGGTTAAATTCAAAGCTTTTTGATGTATAAAACTTTATAAATAGAACTATTCCACTGATAGGCAAAGTATGACAAAAACCTGTCTAGATGGATAGAATATCATGTTTGCTCAGGTCTCTGTTTAGTAAATACATCACAGTGATGTATTTACTAAAATACAGTCAGGGGTCTTGCTCCAATAAAGAAACATAAAGATTAAAAACATATCATGGTAATTTGTCAACTGTGCAACAGTAAAAATGTTAAGTGTTTTATTAGTAGTATGAATATAAATATTCACTTGGAGACATTAATTTCATTTTTGGGGTAATTTCAACCACACTGATAAAACTACAGTTACTGGTAATGCAATCGGACACATTTCAGATACTGAAGGATTCTTTTTCTTCATAGGGCTGAGCAAACAAGAGCAGTTGCATTTTTCCCTCTAGAAATATGCTGACTTCCTGTGGTTCAGTTCATATTGGTTTGTGAATTTCATATTTTTACCAAAATAAGTTCATGTTATATTTCAAGATTAATTCAAACATTACACCCTTTTTTTGTATCAGTAGTGGCAACTAATATGTCTTCCGATCATTCGAAACTGATTTACTTTTTTTCATTTGTTATGTACGTTCTGTCTCACATTCATTTTGAATACAAGAGGTGGTGACAATTCTCTTTCATAGTAATTCCAATTCTTTTCTGAATATCCTGGAAGTAGTGGTGCCTTCATTATGAATAAATATATGTAACATATTTGAACCTTTGCTATACTAATGCCCTTTGATGGACTCTAAATTAATAAATCTGAACGCCATAAAATATTGCCAATATTAATGAAGTTGCTAAGTGAGAGTCTTAAATGATATTAAGAAAATGTTGTAAATTTTGTATTTAATAGAGTGAAAGTGAGATCTGGTTAGGAAAATAGAATTTGGTATTAAAATGACTAAAGAAATATTACAAATTAACTAGTGTTTAAACTATTACAATAAGGAATCAAATTCTTCTATTGTACAAATTGTTCCTAGTAGAATGAAGTGGAAAAGTATATACATTTGACCCTAGAATAATATGGAGGTCAGGGGTACCAACCCTCCTCCTCCAACCCTGGCACAATCCAAAATTCACATATAACTTTTGATGCCAACAAAAACTTAAGTTGTCCCTTCTGCAGGCAGCCATTTCCAGGGCTCCCTGTAGATATGAAGATCTGGGGACGCACTCAAGGCCTCTATATAAAATGCTGTGAAACAAAGCATATTATAAAGAAATCTCTCAAATTAGCCATTCAGCATTTTGAAGTTACATGTTCAAACTATTGCTGTGAAGGGCCAAAACAGTGTCCATGTGGTAATTACATAGGGTAATATTTCTACAGGAAGAACTGGTAATTGTGAGCAATTGATATGCTGAATGAGTTCATAAAGGATTTCACATGAAGTGTTCATCTGCAAGATGCATGGCCAAGATGCAGACTGTCATTGTACACTACAGGTTAGCAAACCTTTTGCAAAGTATCAGACAGTAAATATTTCAGGCTTTATAGGCCATGCAGCCTTTACTGAAATTTAACTACTCCACTCTATTTGCTATTGTGGCCATAGACAATACATAAACAAATAAGCATGGCTTGATTTCAATAAAACTGCATAAAAACAGGCAGGAGGTCAGATTTGGCCTTTGGGCTACAGCTGACCAACCCTTGTATATCACAACAAAATGTGAGGAAATATTCAGATACTGCATAAGCCATTGGATGATTTAGCAGGTATTAATAAATTTATACTTATCTTCATTTACCTTGTCATTCTTCCTTTGGTCTTATGCTTACTAAGTCTTCATAACAACCCTTTGAAGACTTTACAATTCATACTGAAATAATAAATGAGCAACTGGAATGTGTTCTAGACAGAGTGAAGGTAAGGTGGATAGAATAGAGCAAGGCTAATTATACTAGTTATACAGAGTGCCTGAAATGTCCAGTAGCACTTTAATAACATTTGATTAATAAATTATTTTGATATTGTTTTTCTTCCCCCAGGGCATTATATCCCATTAGATAAGCTCCTTTTAAGTTTTAGAATACCTTCACCCTCTTTCACTGGATGCTTTTCTGTTCGTGTAGCCAGACCTTATTTAGTGTAAAGGTAGCTTTTCATTGTCCTCAAACTCCGAGACCACCCCTTTGCCTGCATTTTGCCATACATTTCCCATTGCTCAGTTACCATTCTATTCTGTTTAATCTGGCAGGCTTCTGTTTCTAGAAGGCCCCCAGTGAAGGGCTAACCCCAATTTTTATGTCTTTCCTTCAGTCCTTCTCCTCCTTGACCTCTCTCTTCCACTGACGACTATCTTACATGACACCGTGCTCTCTGGTTCTCTATACGTCCCTGACCCTGTGGCTGTTCATTCAGTACTTTCTTCCTTTTTGCAGACCTTCTTCAAGGTATCTATTCTTGGGGTACACTTATTTTCTCTCTGTACTTTCAGCTGCAGTGATCTCATCTCTTCAAATAGCTTCCATTTTAGCTCTGTTCAATTAATTCCCAAATCTGTATCTTCACCTTCAATTCTCTTTGTTAAAGACCAATATTTTCCACCTCTGGCTAGATATCTCAACACCAACACCCCAGACTAACCCATTGCTTTTTCCGTAAATCCATTTCCATTTTTCTGTTCCTGACAATGGAACTTTCTAGTTACTAAGACTAGAAATCACAGATGATTGTCTCAGACTTCTTTCTTTTCTCCAACCCTACATCCAACTGGTAGGCAGGGCTGGTTGCATGTACCTCAATAACGTTCATCTCAAATATCCTTGCTCCCTTTCCATTCTCATGGTTTCTTCCATAATTCAGGGCCCTTCTAACCACAGTGTCCTTCTAACTTGTCTCTTCTTTTGCTATGTATATTTCATACCTCTACTCAGGAATCTTCACCCACTATAGCCCAGCATATGTCAATATCTTGGTCAAAATTATTCTCAAACCCCTGGTTAATAAAATTAAGTTCAACCTGTTTAGAACTCTCCATTAATATGGATTTTATTTGAATATTATTTCAATGATATTATTTCAATTTTCTCTTTTATAACAAGTATTTAAAGCAATATACCCTAGATTATTCACAATTATTTTAGAAAACTTGACCACTTCTATGCCTTTCCTATTAATGTTCCTTTACTAGAATAGGAAGTAATTATTGCATTTCCTCTCATCTCTCTCTGGAATCATAGCTATTGCTCGTGGTGCAATGTCTGACATTTCATTCAGAAGAAATCTCTCCCTTCCCTTTATATGAATTTATATAGCTCCCTTCTTTTCTTTCTTAATGAAGTCATCTCATTTTACAGGACAATACCTATCTGTGCCCATGATATTTTCTTCCTCAACTAGATTGTAAGTCTTCTGAAAGTAGAGGTGTCTTACTTATTTTTCTCCATTGATACAAACTATTACATTAGTAGGAGTTGGATAAATACTTATTAAGATAATTACAAGTTAATATGATTTCCAACTGTGAACTATGTATTCCCAGGAAATATGTCTTTAAAGGCTCTCATGGATAGACAGGGTGTGGGCAAACATGACTTATCAATTGGTTCAATGAGTCCAGTACTAAGATCATTGTGGGTCATACCAGATATCACAAAGAGATAATGAGAAAAAAGTAAAAAGTACAGTTTATGATATTTGGAAGCTTACAGTATATAAGATAAAACAAGTATCTACAATTTTAAACAATACCCAAAGACAATGAACACTTTTGAATATAAAACAAAAAATAAAGAAACATGGACCCTGCTTTACCTTTATCTGGCCTTTCTCACATGGTTCGCTGCACACAGATCTGATGATGGTGCTTTTCTTGGACCACACTTCATCATCATCCATCTTTAACTCACCGTTGTCCCAGCTTCCCACATTGATGTAGTCAAAATAATCTTTTCCCATTTCCTTGAAGTTCATTATTTCATACCTTAGGAACAAGAATATATTAATTACTCAGCTAACAACAGAAAATCTCTGCTATGAAAAAGCAATAGATTTCATCCTAAACCACGTATCTACTGTCATATCAGTGACACTGGAATTTTCCATGACTACGCTAAGAATAACAAAAATCCTGTATGTTTCACTTTTTCTTCAGAGACCACTTTAAAAAAAATATTCAAGCCTATACCTGAAATAGAAAATAATCCCATGTGAGAAGGTGACTTGACCTTAGCAGGAGGAGAGACAAGTTTTGAAGTAAGTTCAAGAGGTTTAAACAAGTACTACTGTTAGACTTCTAAAAATGATGGAAAGGTTTTCACTTTCACTCAAGGAAAATAAATTTTTCCTTTTCTAACCAAGTGAGAAATTTGGTTAGAAAAGATTAAAGACAAATGTTTAATCTTGTCTTCAAGTATAGGGAATCTGGGGGTAATTTGGAAAGGGCCTGATTTTACCTTTCTTATTTATTCCTTAACAATGGCTAAATTCATTCTGTGAAGACACTTACAGGAGTGATATTTAAAATAAGCCTGAAAATAGCTTCTAAGGTACCTCATGCAATGCAAAAAATCCTGGGATATATTAGTACCTTGTGAATTCTTAGTCTCTATTAGTTGTCATTCTTATTTTGAGTATGGGATAGAGATATAAGGAAGGAAAAATTGATGTGTGTGTCTAGATGATTTTTCTTCCATGTAAGAACATTACCAGAAAAGCACTTCTGGTAATGCTTCAATCTGAGGACACTGGAGAAGTGCCATTCCTGTGTCAGTTCTTGTAGACATATCCATAGGTATGTCTTAGTTTCACAAAGTTTTCACATAGTACCCTATGACTTTCCCTCTCAAGGTCTATAGGACTGGAAGATGGGCTCTTATAAGTACCTCCTGCAACCTCCCATGCTCAACATATTTAGTTATGTGGAAAATGACATGGATGGAAAACTTCCTGGCTTTTGGGTTCAAGTTGCCAGATTAGCATATTCAGACCGATGCTAAGGACATATAGGCTGAGACCAATACTGACATCCATCTGTTTGGATGCACATTGTAAAATGATACCTCTCTGTTTTCATGCCCAATCATATTTTTTTACTGTGGTATTTTTTTTTTCAGAATGTTAACTCATTCTTAAGCTTTTGTTGGCTGTTCAGTGGCTTAAGGATTATTCTACCATGTTGTATTTGCAGTCGGTAACAATTCTGAGTAGCTGTCTAAATTCCATTTCTAAACCAAAAGTACAATCTATAGGAAACAAAACTGAGTCCTACATCTTTTCACTGCCAGTTATCTCATGGCTACTATAAGTATACAATGAATTGAGCTACTAGAACAGAGAATACAGACAAAAGAACTCATGGATTATGTCATTGGCTACTTCAAACACATCGGCCTTCTAGGTCTTCAGAAGGTGCCTCTGTGAGCCTGTAATTTTTGAACACTCTAGGTTGGGAGGAAAAAAGAAATGCTGATGTCAGGAGGCTTCTTTCTTTGCTGCTACTGATTTAAACAGTTTTGACAGTTCCATTGTTCACCCCCAAATGAGCCATCACTCCCATTCTACCAATTCTTACCTCTGAAAAGATCTAGTCCCAAACATCAATTTTACAGATAATGGAACTGAAGCTCAGCGAGGCTGATGAGTACAGCCAGGATGCAGAGCATGCTAGCAGCAGAGCCAGACCTAACCTCAGCCTTTAGGCTCCACCATGCTCCAGATCTACTTGGCAGAGCTAAGGGATCAGCTTCCCATTGTTTAAATATTGCAGGAACCTGAACTACTCCACATTTTAAGGCTTGTATAGCTATATCTATGCCTTTTTTTTTGTTGTTTTTATAGGGAAAATGGTAAAAACTGAAGGGATCTAGATTTCAAAAAATAAACATGAAAACTCTTTGCCTCCTTCAGCTGCCACTTTAACTGGCCAAAATTTCAAGCTGAAATACCTGAAAAGAAATTTTACTTAATTTTATATATTGTTCCAAGAAAATCTAAAATATATTTTAACCAAAAGGGAGAAATATTCTATTAAAGCATAAGTAGAAACTAAAGGAAGGCAGTGCTCAGTTAAAAAAATAACTTTCTGAAAATTAGAGCAGGCTTCCTCATAAACAGCGAGCTTCTCCTCAGCCAAGGGGCAGAAGCAAGACTATTGTTGGAGCAACTGAAGCATCATTTGGTGGGGGGCATTGTGCAGATTATTGGATTTATATGGCTCCTAAGGCCCTCTCAGTCTGTAATTCAGGCGCTGAGGTACTTCTTAAAAGAAAAAGTTTAATTCTTAAATATGTGATGAATTTTCTATTGGCCAACATAATGGACACTCCAAGCACATAATAGTCTATGCCTTCGGGGTTGTATAATCACAGATTAAAGAGAGACCACACAGTTGGTTTGACCAAAAACTTGAATGGCAACTAATAATGAAACCTTTCAACTATATATATAGAACCATTTCAAATGTAATATAAAGATAATGAAAACAATCAAAGAATTCTTCTTATGTGATGATTAGGCCTAAGGTCTGTGTAGTGTCGTTTCTCTGTTACTAATGGACTGTGTAACCTTGAACATTCCTCTTCCTTTCTCTGAAATTCAATTTTCTCCCCGGGAAGTTAGGACATTGAAACAGATCATCCCTATGGTCCTTTTATGGATAGAGCCACATAACAAGAATCAGTGTGCAAACCAGCTTAGTATCTGCAAATTTCTAGTGTTCTACCCTTGTTTACTATTTGTCACATTTGTTTTTGTCCATCTGCTCCTTGTTTCCTGGCTTCCTTTGGAATAATTTTGGTTTTAGTATTCCTCTATTGGCTTTATAAAAACTTTATTTGTATTGTTTACACTATTACAGATTTCTCCATTTCCCCTCCACCTTTGCCTACCTGCCTGCCTCTGCCCTCAACCCCCTTCCCTCTGGCCATCACCACACAGTTGTCTGTGTCTATGGGTTATGCACATATGTTTTTAAGCTAATCCCTTCACCTTATATTAAAAATTTAGTGGGTGCTTAAGGGATTACAATATGCATTTTTAATTTATCTTATCTTCTACTTAAAGTTAACATGCCAATTAATGTAAAATATAAGAACCTTGACCTTGTATAATTCTATATCCCCTTCCTTCCTGTTGTCAAATATTTTACATTCACATATTTTACATTCATCTGTAAGCTCCCCAATATAATGTTAAAATTTTTGCCTTACATATTCATTAGTCTAGATTCCCCATGTTTCTTCTGTTTTATTATGATCCATCCCGGGTAATGACAAGGCCTCTGAAACCTTAGTTTCCAATGAATGCTATACCAGAGGTCAGAAAACTTTTGCTCTAAAAGACAGACAGTAAATACTTTGGGCCAAGGGAAATTATCTCTGTTGCAACTTCTCAACACTGCTCATGTCATGTGAAAGCAACCATGAACAGTATTTAAACAAGTGAGTGTAAATGTATTCTAATGAATCCTTATTTACAAAGACAGCAGGCTCGATTCTATCTGCAGACCATGGTTTGCTGACCTGTGATCTATATGGTTGACCATAAGTGGTAAAGGTCCATATTTCTAATTTATAATTCTTAAATCCTTAAAGCTCTGAAAACTAAAGGTTTTTTTTTTTTTTTTTTTTTTTTTTAAATAACCGACTTGGCAGTATAACATGACCCAGTCTGAATTTATTGGGTGACAAAACTTGACCTACACTCTCATGAGTCTATTTATAGTCTATTTATCACACTTCATGTAAGTATTCATATGTTTTGCTGCAGAAATATTAATGTGTTGATTAAGAAGTGCTGCTCCACAGTATGTTGGAGGCATTAGAGGGCTGCATAACCTTTTGTAAATTCAAAAATTTTGAATTTTCTAGCACACCTGGCACCAGCGTTTTTATTAAAGAAATGTGAACTGACAGTAGTCTAATTAGACGTGAGGTATAAAAACAATGATTCTAGTTTACTCTCCAGTGACCCACAAGTGTGTGCGCCTGAGGGAGGTGGCAGCTTCTCTGTGATGTTGGCATTTTAAGAGAACAATTGATCATTCCAGGCTCCTCTGGTCCATTGCCTAGTTTGGAATGTCTTTGATCCAGCCAAACTGTAGATTTTAATCCACAGAAATAACAACATAATGCATACAAAATAATGGCTTTTTTATTGTGGTTCTGGTTGATTAATCGTCAGCATGTTATATATGATTAAAGGTTGAAGCCCAGCAGACTGAGTAAGAATCTTGACTATCATTTACAAGACTGTGTCTTTGGACAAGTCATTTAACCTTTGTAAGCCTCCATTTGTAAGCCTTTAGCTGACAAAGAGAATAATGACATTACTTATTTTAGGATTAAAATGCAAGGACTTATTGTTTGACTAAGAACATGCACTCAGTAAATGTTAGTTCTATTTATTTTGTAAATATAACTGGATTAGTTGAAAAAACAAAAAGTTGCAAACCACCTTTTTTCCCCTAAGTCTGGCTAATGCCCTCAGAGGCCAATTCTGATTATTTATTAATGGGCTAATATAATACCCAACCTTAGTAATACATGGAAAATCTCTAAACAACTGTAAATTCCCAGAAATTGTTTGTAAAATTTTATGTATATTGTCATTGAGAGAATAACTATAAATTTTTATCTTAATTTTAAAGAAATTCATGTCCCAAAAGAAGGCTAAGAACCAATGTTGGAAGTGTGCCCCATTACAGCACATTTGGAGGCTTGTAAATGAGATAGTGATGTTCCCTCCAACTCATTAAGGTTTCCCATCAGGATAGAGCTGAACCATTTCTTCACTATCTGGTTTGTGGAACTGGCTTGGGTATATGATATGGAAACACTTTGAACTGGTGAAGCTGTAATTATCAAAGTCTGTGAACAAGTCCCAACCTGATGTCAGTACTGTAGGGATATGTACAAGAATGATAAATCCCTGCATAGATACCAGAGCATAAGCCTTAACCTTAGTCCAAAGACTGAGCTCATTGGTCCACCTGCCCTAAGAAGAGTTACTTAAAATGCCAAGTTACCTTGACCTTGGAAAAATGTTTGCATTTCTCCTCCCCACCCTGAATACTTCACCCTCTTCAAATGGATATACTGAATAGCCAAGAATTAGATAACCAAATATGAAAAATCAGTTAATCTTAGCTAACAGCCTGCCTAGAGCAATAATCTTCATGTTTCTAGAAAAGAGAAAATATCCAGCTTTGCTTTTAGCTGCATGACCTGATATTAGCTGTTACTTAGAAGTCCCGCTTGTGAGAAGGTAAGAGCTGCAGCAGAGACAAGCTCCAGTTTACCTTGGGGATGTGGAAACAAGCTAAACTGAGGAGGCTGGCACAATGTGTAGGCACCTGGGCTGCGAGTCATAGGGGGTCATGAAACCTGCTTTGCTACGCTCAACTGCAAACGTATAAGGTCACGTTCTGCAAGCACAGCTGTCAGCATAATGTGTTACTGGAAGAGTACTTGGGATTTTACAGCCGGAGACCAAAGGACCCCGGTTGATCTGGAGCAAGGCAGAGTGAAGACCCAGCCCTGTTACATCTCAGAATGCCATTTCAATAACATTATCTCTCACGGATTAGACATTCTGTGTATTGAGTCACTTAAGCATTTGGATATGAAATAGATGTGAATTCCGATAAGTTTGAGGTACTTAACAACTTTACCTGGAGGCTCACCTATAATTATGAGTAAGTTCATATTTTCAGGCTCCTCTCTATAAGTAATGAAAGGTAAAATTTCTGAGACAAAAGGCAGCTTAGGCCTCGAGAAGGGAGAAAGTGCTCCCATTGGAGGATAATGCAATAAAATATGATTTTATAACTCACCGTAGGTACAGCAAACAATATAACAGCACCTCACGCCTATTTCTGGATTACCAGAAATTGAATCATGCCTGTTTCAGAATAGTTCTATGACCCAAGAAGACAACAAAATATGCGGAATAACATGGCAAACAGAACTTGCTTTTCATCATCTATGATAACGTGAGCCTCCTGCCTTTATGTTTAGATCTTTGAAATGTGGGGATGATTCCAAGACCGTATTTTGCACATCAGCATCCATACTTTTCCCTGGCCACAGGAAACAGGGCTCTCTACTCACTTTGTGGTGTCAGAGGTAGTCAAACACGGCCAGGATGCCTGGATAACCACAAAGGAGAGAAACAGCACCTCAGGCTCAAGAGATGACTGTTGTTCAGGCTCTATTGTCTAGAAGAGAATTGTAACAATACCTTCCTGGAGAGTCGCCATTCTCATCAAATAGGATTGTATCTCCGGAAACCCCAGTAAAGTTGGTTTTCATCAGGGAGTCCAAAAGCTTCCGTCCATCGATAGGCTTCATCGCATCACAGAGGCCTGCGTAGCCGGGGCAGAGGGACATCTGCATGTTGTGGAGCCCGTAGGCCATGGAATAGATTGCGTTGATCACAAATCCCATTTTGGAATCTTGAACATGGTGTGTTCTCAGAGTCAGAGAACCTGTTGAGAAACAAAGTAGGAATTAACTCTGAGATTTAATTCCACTATAGCTATGTCTATGACTGTAAATAATTAGAAAATGCAGTGGAACGATATTATAGTTACAACCAGAGGCAATACTAAGACCCAGGAGCCAACTACTATGCCTAATAATTGTCTTCTATTTCCAGGTTTTTTTCCTCCATAACCTGAAGGACCTGAATCCCCAACAGTACCAAGATTCAGTTACTCCATTAACAAATTCTGGGAATGGATATAGGATAGCACTGCATTTCTCTGCCATAAAAGTTATCCTAAGGACGAATTAATCTCTCTTGAACTCTGCTGTGATAACATACTTCCATGATTTAGAAATCCTCAACAAATCTCCAAATCACCAGGGAAGCCAGCTTGATCCCCCACTATCTTGCCTCAACTTAGCTATTTAGATTTTTCACCTGCCACTTTGAACTTCAAAGTGTGTGCTCCCCATAAACTGGACAATTTGGAAATTATGAAATATAACATTTAAACACAATTAATTCATTAATTAATTCCACAAACATTTAGTGGAGTCTGAGTATACATAAAGCTGTGTGTCAGATGAGATAGGGAAACTACAAAGATGAATGAACATGGATTCTGCACTTAAGAAGAAACTTATGCAATAATAGAGATAAATTATCTAACTACAGTGAAAGATATAAGGTGATAAATCTGTAATATAAGTGGAATTAAAATCTATAGAGGCCCAAAGAGGGAAATTGACATTAAAAAAAATTAACACCGGGTATGGGTACTGATTCAGGAAAAATGGAGTGAGTGCCTGTTCCTTCTCACTGCTCAGAACTTGCTGTGAGTGGGGGAAAAATGTTGAACAAGATGGACATGATTTTTGCTCTTGTTTTCTTAGAGTCTAGAGGGCAGATGAGCATCTGGTTTGGCAAGTGCTGAGGCAGGACTGAATCAGGAGGGACACCAGACCCAGAAGGTCACTAAACCCAGCATTATGGTTGAGTGTTGGATGGAAAAAGAGTTGGATAGAAAGAGAGTGTTCCAAGCATGTCTGAAGTTACACACACGAGGCAGAGCATACCGTATTTGGGAAATTTTAGATTGGAATGGTCAGATCATGGAATGGATGGTGAGAGAATGGGGAACACTGAGGTAGTAGAGAAGGTAGGACTGATTAAGCTATTGTAAGCTTGCTATACTTTATTATGAGAGCATGAGAATCCTTTATAGTGTTTAAACTGTAAGGAACCTGATCAGATTTCTCTTTTAGAAAGACCCATCTGGCTACAGTATTGAGAAAGATTTAAAGGGCTATAGGAGTGGAGTCAGGAAGACATGTTAAGAAGCAATGCCACAATCCCAGTGGTAGCTGAAAATGGCCTTCACTAGGGTAGAGGTCATGGTTATGGTCACGAGTGTTTAGGAGGCAGAATCTCTTACCAGGCCCAGTGACTGATGAATACAAAGGAATGAGATTAATAATTGTCATATGGTGAAAAGTTTTCTTTAAGTGGAATAAAAAGGAACTCTCCAAAGATAGCATGGTTCTTGATAAGTTTTTAAACTCTAGAGATATATTATCTTATTCTTGATTGCTGGCTCTCTGAGTGTCCATGAGCAGAGAGGACTGCTAGGAAAACCAGCACGGTTCATCCTGACATAAGGGTAAGATGAGGAATCCTGCTTCCTTCTCAAGACGACACTGGCCTCGGGCTACAGACCAAACCTTACAATTTCCTTCTCTGTGCTGAGTCCAGTAGTACTTCCACATCTCATACTGCTGGAGACTCCATTCCTCTAGGTGCCAAGTCAAATACTTTGGTGGCACTTTTGACTACTCTTTTTTCTCTTCATGACTTCTCAACTCTTATTTGATCTATTTTCAAAACACATCCAGAATTAAATTTTCCCTTTCTAATCTACTTCTGTCAGGTTCAAGATATATCATTCCCTGCCTGGATTATAGCAATAATTTTATAACTGGTCTCTTTCCTACCTTTTTCCATCCTGCTACTCAAGCTGATTTTCAACAGAATAGCCAGATAAATTCCATTAAAATATGTCTGATCATGATGTTCTTTTGATCAAACTTATCAGTGGCTCCCTTATTACCAAAAGTAAAAGTAAAGTCCTGGCAATGACCATGAAAGACATTTGACATTTGGCTCATGGTGCTCCACGCTTACCCTATGACTCCATTCCAGCTACTCTGCACTTCCTTTATTCCTCTCCAGCCACACGGACCTCGTCCCTGACCCTCAAACATGCCAGGTGTGTTTCTGCCTCAAGGCCCTTGTACCCCCTGTTCCTTCAGCCTGGAATGCTCTGCCTCAGAGATCTACAGAGCCTATTTCCTCCCCCCAGTCAGGTCTTTTCTTAAATATTGTCCTCTCTGTGAGGATATTCTGCCTAAGTTGCATTCCCACCTCATTCTCCCTAACTCCTTTCCCAATATTATTTTTTTCCTTACCACCATCTAAATACTGTATTTATACATCAGTCTTGTTTGTTGTCTATCTCATCCACCCACTGAAATGTAAACTCTGTGAGGACAGGGATTTTTTTTTCCTGTTCTGTTCACCACTCAGTGCTTAGAACAATGCCAGGCACATAGTGGGTCCTCAATAAATATTTGTTGAATGCATTAAAAAACTGTCCTTTATAACTAGACTATCCCTTCTATTTTCTTTTCCTCCCTGACCCTGTTAACACTAAAGCAACTTATTTTTAAAGACTCCAAGAGCACTTCCTTTACAAAGCCCACCATTATTACAGACACTAAAATTAAGCCCGTCCTTCCAAACTCTCTATTACTTTTTCTGTACCTCTCTCAGGCACCCTGTATACCGTACTATAGCAATGCAGGTATACTCAGGGGAAGGAGAATTTGAACATCCAGTCCCCAAGTCATTCCATCTCCTACCTTCTTCTGTTTAACTTCCTAAATAGAGGGAGGGTTACTCACCTGGTTGATTTGATTTCCCCAAAACTGAATGAAAATAGGTCATCTTTGGGGCTATCTTAGGTGCTTGATCTGGAGCCTAATCCACGTACTGCAACTCGGCCTCCAAACCCACTGTCAGGATTTAGCAGTAGGTGTTTTTGTGTCTATTGAACAGGTGGTAGTTTGATTCTTATCCTTTTATTTTTCATCTTCTGAGCAGAATTGGGAGATCTGGGTTTCAGTTCCTGCTTTATGTCTTCCTAGCTCTGTGACTTTGACAAGTTACTTAAGTTCTCTAAGTTTAAATTTAGTCACTTGTTAAATGGCAGCCTTTATCTGACAAGGGTGATATGAGAATTAAATGTTTGGGAAAGTCATAAGTACCTCACACAAAGCCTGACAGAAGACAGGTCTTTCATAAACAGTAAGTATCTTGAAATATAAACCATAATGACCTTTAGTCACTCTGTTTTGTGGTTAAGACTTTGGAGATTAAAAGCTAGTCAAAGGTCTCCTCTGATGTGAAGCTCAATGGAGCTCCCAGACAGTCATCTTTCAGATTCTCTTCCTTATTTTTTTAATGCTTTATCTGCAATAGACAGCAACTGGCACAAAGGCAATTTGAGCCTTATTCACTTGCAAATCAAATCGCAGTGCTTAAGGCATGGTTACTGCACTGTTCGTTGAATTGAATTGGGAGCAAGCATGAACATTAGCATTTGTTGGCAGTTTTCAAAATAATTTCTGCGTGTACCAGTGATGTGCATCAATACTGTATCCAAACTGTAAAGATAAAGAAACAAACTGAGGTGGAGACAGGTTATGTAGATTTTCCAAGGCCTTACAGGTAGTAAAAATCAGAAGTAGACAAGAATTTCTAGTGCCTAGTGTTCTTTTTTTTCTACACAGCATTGCTTTTCACTGGAATTATGTAGTTCCTGAACACATATCTGTATCTGATACATACTGTATCACATTTTAAAATATTTTAATTAGGAGTAAAAATTGGGGCAAAACAAGCTAAGTAAGAAGATTGGATCTTTCCCAGAAAGTGCTGTTTCTGTTCCCTCCAATAGCGCCCCCTGGTGCTGCCTAACACATGAATCCAGGAATATGCAAGAGGAGCTGAGCAACAGCAAGAGCTTGAAAACCAAAAAAAAATGTTTGAGCAGCATGTTGACTCATTTGTTGTTATTGAGCACCTGGGAACAACTGGCCTATTTGGGCAGCATTAGGGCCTTGTAAAAATTCGTCGTAACTGAATATTTTTCCCTTGTCACCCAAAGATTCCAAATGATTGCAACCCCCCCCAAAAAAACAAAAAAACCCCAAACAAAATCCCAAACCCATCCAAAACCCAAAAACAACTTGCTAGAAGAAACTGATGGAACTTAAATTAAGCCTCTGAAATTTCTCAAGTCTTTTTGATACATGTATTTTTAAAGAAAAATATTTTAAACCGTTTTAGCATTCAGGACATAGCAGGGATTCAATTCAAAGACATTGAAGTTTGACTTCTGCCCACTCTCCAGACATTTTCTTTTATTAGAAGGAGCAATTCATGGCAGAGCTCTCACCTTGAGGGAGCTGGCAGAGCTCTGCTGAAAATATGTGCTAACAAAATAGATACTTTACAAAATGCTTTAATTTCATAAAACTCAATGAACTAGGAGCTATTTCCACTATAGATGAAGACACCAAGGAAACCAAGATGATTGACTAAATTGCTGGCAAGCTTTGCTTTCTGTGTATAACCAGGAGTGCTGTTCACATTTAAAAGTAATTGATACAATAGACTCAATGTTTGTAGATGTGGGGGTGCTGTTGGTTAATGAGAGAATTCTTCTGCCTCATCTCTTCAGGCTTAGATCTCTGCGTAGCTCCATCCCCTTCCTAACTCCACACACTTCTGAAGGAGGTGGATCTGCAAGTTGCCTTACGCTATGTTAGAGAGTACATGCCAATCCAGAGCAGCAGAGCATGGAGGACAGGAGGACAGATTCTGGAACCAGCAGCTGGTTAGAATCACAGCTGTGCTCCTTATTAGCTATGTGACTTCGGCCAAGATCATTAACCATTCTGTGCCTGAAGAAAATGGGTTCCGTGATAGTGTCCGACTGCTTTTGATTTTAAAATATTTTGATTTTAACTGAAATGGTTTCATACAAGGATTAAATAAGTTTATACTTATAACACATTTGATAAAATAAATTGATTTATGTCACTTGGTTCTGTTTCCAATGCTCTGGTTTGTTTCTCTACATTCAAAATATAAAGATCTGGAAGAAGTATGATGCCAAGCAGAGGTATTAGCCAGGCCGCATGTGCCTAGTGGGTTTATTGAGGGACTGTATAATGTAAGGCTTTGGACTGTTTTTCTCAGAGAAATACCATAAACTGATTGGATCCATCTCAGACAGTAGACTCCTGTTTTACTTTCTGATCACTTCTTTAACACAGACAGGCCAGACTATCTTACTGGCTGTATAGTGTTCCTTTGTATGGATATGGCATGATTTACTTGTACTAATTCCAGAATGTCTTATAATTTCCTGCTTGGCTTACCACGACAGCCTCCCAGCATATCTCACTGCCTCCGATCTTGCCCTCCCTGAGTCTCTGTATTTCCAATGTAGATATGTGGAGAGTAGTCTTTCTTTAGCACAAAACTGATTTTTTAGTCCCTTATCAAAACCATTCAGTTGATAAGCAAATTATACTGTAAATGCCTTTTCCTGACCTTCAAGACCTTTCTTATTCTGTCCTCGATTTACCTCTTTATTCTGATCTGTCATACTCCCTAAGGACAAAGATTCTGCATCATTCACAGAGGTGGCCATTGTGTCTAACACAGCACCTTACACATAACTGGCACCAATAAGGCATATTAAGTACGTGAGTGAAGCCTGGTATTTCAAAGATGTCACCAAATACCGGATTTGGCCCTCAGATTGTTAAATCAGTTTACTAGAGCAATTGTTTGTAGAAAGACACTAAACAAAACTCAATAACAATGCCAGTGTACAGCAGGATCCACCAGGTGGCCCATTACTATCAAGCAATCCTGTGTGCTTTTACCAACTAATAAAACTACATGGTAAAAATTCTGGTCCAGTCAAGATGGAGAAAGCACTCTTCACTTTGATTGAATGCAGCTAAAAACCCTGGGTGGAATGACTTTCTGAGGATCCTAAACAGTAAATGGCTGGTAACAGGTGGACTGGGGAAGGAAACCAGAATTCATAACACCACTGAACCATGTAAGAGATTCTTGGATCCCTTTCTTCCAGGACCTCCTGGCCTGGACTCAAAGGCAGCCCAAAACACAAACCGTGTACCAGTCCCAGGGGCAGGCAGGAAGAACGTGAAGAGGAGCTCTCTATTTCTGGTCTGAAGAATGGGAAGGACACCCTGCAGGTCGGAGAGAGTGGGAGGAATTTCATTTTTCCTTTCTATTTGTTTGTTTTCCTATGCAAGTTTCCAGGCTTCTCCATAGAGAGGATGGTGGCAAAGGTGATCGTGGCTCAGCAAACACTTGTAACTTAGGGTGAGACCCCTGTCTGTAACCAGAGAAAACTGTGTTCCCTAGTATAGAGAAACTCCCCATTGCTTTCTCCCTTCCTCTAGCTTCTCCCCACTTGGCTCCCATGGCAATCTAGTAGAAGATACAGGAAGTGTGAGGCAGAGGTAGAAACTAAAGCTTCAGATTTCTACCCAGGGGACCAGGAGGGGGAATAGGAGAGGTTGGGCACTGGAGTGTCACAGAGACTATGGAGAGGGGAGGAGCTCAAGAAAGTGATCCCACAAAATTGAATATGAACTCCTAGGCTCCTGCCTGAGCTGTGCAGGCATGGATTTGACCTCAGTCAGCATACCAAAGTTTTGAGATATGAACTGTGGACACAGCATTGCCTGGGGCCAAGACTGGTGGCTCCTTAAGGCACGTGTGCCGTGGACTCTGATGGCACTGCACAGGCTTAGATGACTACCCGATGGCGGAATCACAGCCCACAGAAGGTGGGGGTGAACCCACAACCTGAAGCTTACTGGGGTGGTTTCCTGTATATTTTAAATTAACATTCTATGACATAAGATAACATTATATTTGAAATGTCTAGAATCATGAGATGACACCTGGAGTAAGGGACTGTCCATGATCCTTTGGGAGTGCTGAAAGGGTCCCACCACCTTTTACTGATTTTCTGTCTACATTTTCGAGCTCCCTGCTCTCCTTTGGTTGGCACAATCTTTCTTTAGATGTCTTAATAAAACTCAGTTATACTCACTTCCTTTGTTCTTTCTTCTTAAACCCTACAGAGAAATTCTGGCTCATTAGTTAATTTATTTGTTGACATATTCAGAGTTTAATGAAGTTATTGATTAAATAGTCACGGAGTCCTTACTGTATGTCAAACACTGTATTTGGTGCTGGTAATATAAACATGAGTAACACTGTACTCTCTCCTCAAAAAATTCAGCATGTAAGGAACACAGGGGCTCAGCGATAGAAGTTTGTGGGCGCCCCCAAATTTTGCCTTATTAGGCAGATTTTAAAGTCCTGAGTGTGTATAACAAAAGGGCTCATTTTATCCAGACTTCTTTTCTTATTCAATAAGCAAGAGGAAAGAGAGGACATGCTAATGACTTGGAGTGTCAATGCATGAAGGAACTGGACTTCATTCAGCAGTATTAACTTTGTTCAAGGATTCTTTTTTAGGGCTCACTACAGGCCAGGCCAATGTAGGCAGGAGGATTTGTGCCAACCCAAACTGGCCAGCTGCCCTCAAGCATGATCTGAGAAATGCAAGAGGGAAGGATGGCTGATCTCTGTTTCTTCAAACCTGGATTCCTAATTCAGAACACTTAACATTCAATCCTAGTTTTACTATTGTTTAATCAAACCAGAAGACCCCAGAAGGATGAGCAGACACTAAATCCTCCAGTCTGGAATGACAATTTAACTTTATAGCCCTCAAAACATGTTCTTTAATTCATCTGGGGAACTGGAACTTTGAAGCTTAGTATCTGTTAAACAAAGGGAAATCAGACTGTTTCAAAAAGATGAATAAGAAAATGCTGAGGTACAAGAGACCTGAGAAAGCGTCTACTCTAGATAGTGCAGAATGGAAGCCCTTGGGCCAAACTCTTTTGTTCTTATTTGGCCTAAATATTCTTCTGTGGAAATTTCACATAAGAATCCAGTTTTGTAGACTCTCTTGAAAAACTCAGATGTCACAATAACTGGCTTCACTTTCTCACATGGCTAATATTGATCTGCCTCTATTTTTTTACTTCTTGGGCTCCTATACTAATCTAGTCCAATACACTTATTTTATAGATGATGGAAATAAGGTGGAGGGAAGGAAAAGGATTTCCCTGAAGTCATACCTGGTGGTAGCTGGCCCGATACATGCTGTACCCAAACTCTTGGATTAGTGCTATTTTCATGTGGGAGGTAAAGGAAACCATGATTTAATATTGTTTTCAGCAAGTTAACTCATGACTGCAGGCTAATGAAATTGGCAAATTAGTTCTTTGTGTCAGTCCTTGTGCTAGAAACTAAAAGCCATTCAGATTGCCCTCATTATTTCCTCACTACCTACCAGTAGAGAAAGAATAGTAAAGAAAAGCAGGCTGTACAGGAAGGAATTCAAGTATTTGCTAGAATGGAGATTATAAATTGGGAAGATGCTATTGCATAACATACTGTAACATTACAATGAGGATGAATTACAGTGAAACAAATTCTCCTGACTCTCATTTATTTTCTAACTCTACTCATTCCTCATGCATATGGCAAATGGATTCCAGTTTTGCTCAGTGGATGGCACCATAATTTGTTTCCTGCTGTGACAGCAGAGCAGAGCATCCTCCAAGACAGAATTAATCTTCTGCCATTACCTGCTCCCACAGAAGTGTGTTTATACCTCTATTACAACACATAATGCTTTCTGCCATGCATTAGAATTATCTATGTGCTTGTCGGTGCCCACCACAGAGTATGAGCATTCTGAAGGCTAAAACGATATTGTTTATACTGTATCTCCCACAGTTCCAAACACTGTGGCACAGAGTATGCAATTTATTCTTTTATTTAACATTTATCAACATCTTGTGCAAAAGCTTCTAAACATACTAGGAGATTCAAAGATTAGCTCAGAATAGACAGTCAGCTCTATGCAGACTAAGCCCACAATGATCTTGTTTATTATTGTATTTTCAGCACCCAGAACAGTGGTCAATATTGTCAAGTATATATTGGCAGGTCACATGAATGATGGATAAATATGAATAGATTTGCTGCATGGAATTAATATACAGTGGGCCGGATCATGAAATTAATGAAGACACAGATAGCTTCTTGGGAGCATATGTTAAGATTAATAAAATAAAGGACTAGTTATGTGATCTAGGACTTGGAGAGAGACTAGTGATGTCACAAATGAAAGATTAGTCTATGGAAGGGCAGACATAACTAGTGACATTCCGTAAGTTACCATCCCTTTTCCTAACACCGTATGTGCCTCCTGTGCATCAGGAAGCACTGGAAATCCAGAGTTGTTCCGATTCCCTGTAGAGACACCGGTTTTGATTTTCTGCAATGTTTCCAGTTTATAACTGTGCCCGGAATACAGGCACTTGACCTCTAAATGCTGATGTTGAAATGCAAATGATCTCAGGAGCTGTGGAAAGAAGACATCTTCAGGGAGCTATAGACGCTCAATAGGGATTATACACTTCTATGTGCAGAACACCAACTTTTTAAATTTAAATGATTCACCATTAAAAGCTGTTTGGCAGCCCTCTGATGGATGTTATTTCAGCTAGCTATCTCTTTCATTCATAACACAGTATTTTGAGGAACTTCCATATGGTGTATAAATGAAGGAAGAGTTCCATGGGGATATAAAAGCTGGTGGTTATGATATTATTCAAAAAAAGATGTGGCAAAAAGCCACAGTATCACATTCTCCTTATTACACTCAGACCCAATTCCAAGACGAGCCCTTTCCTACTTGGCTCTATCCATCTTCATTGCCATTATTCTTCTCCATTTTAACTGTGCTTCATAATATTTCCTACAGATGTGGCTAACTCATCTCTGTCTGATGGGCTTCCTATCATATTTCAAAACAGTTTAATGGTCGCTTTACTGTGAAGTCTCGCTAGAGTTTCCCAGTTGCATTGAGTAATTCTTTTTTTCAGAGCTTCTTTATTGGGAAACCAAGGAAAACAATACCTGCTTAGAGAGTTGTGAGAATTAGGGACAATAAATCAGAAATCATGACTCCGCAACAGGTACTCAATGACTAGAAATACATGCTGTTTTTGTTGTACACATAGTACAATTTATATGCAAAAGATCCCTAGAATAGTTTAATAGATTCATAAAATTTCCTGTCCCCACCTGTACAAATTTGAGAATTACGATGTTCTTTTTACTCACACAATGTTTATAGTTCTGAACATAAGGGATGCTAAAAATTTAAGTTCAATTAAGAATTTTACTTCTAATTAATATAATGAGCATGCTAAATGAAAACCCAATCTCATATAATAGGTACCATAATTGAAATGAAGTAGAAAATTGAAAAAAATGAATTATATTGCAGTATATAAATTTTCTGCAAAGAGTTCAACCACAAAATGCTGAGTTCACAAATTGTACACATAGAAGATTAATTATTATGCATATTACAAGAGATTTGATTGGTGTAGAAATATTTGTATAAGATGCTATACATTGGATTTTTTAATAAAACACCTATATGAAGCACCCTCTTCTGAGTGTACAGGTTACTGTACCATCAGAACTAGCTTTTACTTTATAAGCACCATAATGCTACTTTCAACCATGACAATGGTTATTTTCTACACACCACTTTATTCTGAAATATTTTAAAGTTAGTTATTGAAGGATAAGAGATGGGAGAAGAAAGTATCCCTCAGATGCTAGATGCTAGATACTTAACATTCATGGTCTCAGTTAGTTCTCATGGTGAACCTATAAACTAAGCATTGTATTTTGCCTCTGTTTACCTGAGAAAATTTGGGCTCAGAGAGTTAAAATTAAATGCCAATGCCATATAAAGCTAAAACATGGTAAAGTGGAATTTCAAACTCAGTTCAATTGGCTCTATAGGCTGACCTTTCTGTGCCTATATCTCACTTAACTTTTTATAAATGTAAGAAGGTCACTTTGGCAAACGTCATTTTCTGTCACTTGAAACTGAGAATAATCATCTCTACTAACTTCTGAGGGTAGCACTTAAAGATCAAATGAAAAATATGTTAAAGATTTTAATAATAATGGGTAATGTTTATGGATAAATTATCATTATTCTAATTTAACCATTACGGAAGTCTTACCATTAGCCTTGTTTTTTAATACAAGGAAATTGAGGTTCGTATGTGTTAGACAAATTTTCTAAGGACAAACAGATTGAAAACACATCAAATTGTAAAGCATTGCTAGTATCTGGACTGAACACATTCCAAACACTCCAGTACTGTATTACATAGAGAACCTGGGGGGTGAGTATAAACCATTCTTTGAAACATTAATTTTCTTACCACTTAGGCTCAGCCCCAACTTGACTCCGATCATCTATCTGAGCAGCAGACAGGTACAACACAACCAAGGTTTTCTCTAGTGGACTGGTATTTAACTCCTGTGTTAGAGTCAAAATCCAGTAACAGGGAAAGTAAACTAGATCGCTAGACTACTCAGTGATTTTTCCGCTTTCATCATTCTGCAAAGTTCCACATTGGGTCAATGGTGGCTCAGTGTTATCAGCTAGACTAATTATTTGAGTTCTGAACCAAGTATTGAAATTTATAAAAATTACTGATTTGGTTCTATCTACTCTTCCATGTGTTTGTTTTGCATTTACAGAAGGCAGCACAATATACTAAAAAAGAAGATAATTTTAGATGCTTGGGTTCAAATTTTAGCTCTTTATTTGTCAGTCATATGTGCTTGCCTGGGCAATCCAGTAAACCTCACTGAGGCTTAGTTTGCCCATCTGTAAAATAGCAACTACAATAATACCTGAGGATTGAGAGAGAGCAAGTGAAGGAAAGAGGAAGAGGAAGTCTTGAATCATTTATAATTGTAAAAATAATATCATTATTTTATAATCTGTAGATTTTAGGGCAAGTTATACCAGTTCTCCAAAGAAATTTGTGAGCTGGATCATCTGACCTGACATTCATCCAGAGTGAAACAATTCAGAACTGAAACATTACTGTCCTTTGGAGAGAACTCCCATTTGTTACCCCTAACTGTTGCTGGAATTCAAGGTAGGACCTGCCCTTGGTTATATAGTAACCATGGCTCTACGTGAAGATATTTCTGCCCTGTGTCTGAAGTAATACTTCTTTTCTCTGCATAGTCTCCGGGACTGATCCACATTAAAAAAAAATCACCATGAGAAGACATGGAGTTGAAGAATGAAATGATCCACAAAGACATTTCAATTGTATATAACAATCTCTTATCTAAAAACATTTACTAAAATATTATCAAGTTTAAAAGGAAGTAATGAAGATAAACAACTGCTTAAATACACAGTTCAGCCTACCATTGTGCATATGCACTGATTTTACCATAACCTGGACTTTGCTTTCTTTGATTCCTGGGATCACCAGCCCCGCACAGGCTCAGAGCTGCATGCGGGAGGTGGGGGTGACTAGAGAGGCCAGGGGACACCTGTCACCTGACACCTGGTCTTTTAATAAACATGTAATATACATCCCTTTATTCATTCAACAAATATTTATTGAGCACCAGCTGAAGCTATTCTAGCCAGAGTTTTCAGCTAATATTTGTCAAACACCTGATGTACTCAATAATCTATAAAATTATCTAATGCCTTCAGAGAAGTCATTCCCATGTGTGTGCACAAGTTAGCTTATTTCAGTTGTACAACCTGAGGCTTGAGACTGCTTTGCTACTTACTGAGTGTGTATCTTGAGCAAGTTATTTAACCTTACTAAGCATTTTTGCTTCATTTTTTAATAAAAGGACACTAATAGTAGCTATCTCATAAGATTGATGGCAGCATACAATGAGCTTGTGCTGGGAAAAGTATGGGTAGGAATAGAGCCTAGCAAGCAAGGAACTGCTTATTAATGTTAATTATGACAATGATAATGGTAATGAGACCACTTATATCATTCCCAATTATGAAATTAAGCTATAGTAATCTTCATTATATAGCTACATAGAATCCAAATCCCCTTTCTAATTTTGATGAGCTCTTCCTTACACCTACATTCTAGAAGGCTGTAGAATCCTTTCACTGAGAAAGTTGGAGTGGCCTCGTCTTCCTGTGTTCTCCATTCCTTGGTTGTCAGCTAATGGGAATGCATTCCAGGCCCAGGAAACTGGAAACACCTTCCCAGCAGTCAGAGAAAGTGACATAAAGTAAAAGGATGGCCAGAATTTATTTGCAATGAAGCAAGTTGTAGGGTCCAAATGCAGTTATGCTCTGGCCAAACAGCTGGAAGTGGAGCTTCCTTGTTTCCTGGCCCTAAGGAACCGGTCCAAGTTTCCAAACTTGGTTTTCCAGCTACCAGTAGATCTTAGGAGGCCTCAATATTCTTCCAAATGACAGTATTCACTTTTATTTATATTTATTTATTTTAGTTAAGAGAGCCAATCTAAAATTGGTTTCTAGTGATTACAACCAAAACCCCTAACATGGGACAAATTGTTTTTTGGAAAAGAAACCTGTTATCAGCCAGACAACTACTTACTAATTATTTGAATTTTAACTATTAATTTTTATAATTACTGGTTTGGCTCTATCCCATATTCCATGGGTTATATGGGCACCTTCAGTCCAACAGAGGGAAATTATTTAATTTTATATTAAAGTAGAGCCACGGACCGAAAGATTTCCTGAGCGGAATTATTTGACAAAAAGAATGCAGACATCAAATTCAATTCACTAATGTTCCTTTCCCTCATCCAGGTTAGCAGATGCCTGGCAAGATGGAAGCTGATTTCACAAGGGATAGCACTCTCCAATTACCTGTGACTATTCAAACCACCTAATTCAGTTTAGAAAAAGAATTACCAGATACATTTTCTTCTTTCTCATCAGCAACTGAGGCTTAATTAAATATTACTTCAGAGCATAAAAGGAAACCCTGGTCCATCCTGCTTTTTTATCTCCTCCAAAGAAACTGAGAAATAAGAAGGAAGGAAAAATACAACAGAGAAACTGGTATGAGAAACTGAAAATTTCAGGCATCCAAGGAAATCCTACTAAGAAAACTTGCCATGTGCTGCTGAGAATCAGTTCAAACATCAGTTTTATTTTCCAAACCTTCTGCAGGATGTCCAGTAGCAGCTAGTCAACCAGGCTTAACAAAAAACCCCAAAACTCTTTTGGAACAATTTACTATACAAGGTCTGTCCAGAAAAAGTCCAGCCATTGTTAATATACGTGGAACAGTGTGTGTGACATCGATGTAAACTGGCAGCCAAGGAGGGTGGACTGGAATGCACATGTGTGAACAATGATGACTTCACTGTACTAGTCAGTGGGGGTGGTAGACGCCATTGAGTGAGCATGTGTACTGTGTGGCCATCACATCCAAAATGACTGAGTGAGTAGAGCAACAAATCTGCATTAAATTTTGTGTTCAGCTTGAACATTCCTCTGTGGAAACTATTCAGGTGATTCAGAAGGTCAGAAGGCTGCAGCTGTGGGCAACTGGTGATTGGCAGCTACATTGTGACAACATGCTTGCTCATGCATTGAGTATAGTGTAGAGTTTTTTGGTAAACATCCAATCATCCAGGTGATTCAGCCCCTCCACTTTAGCCCAGATTTGGCACCCTGCGACCTCTGGCTTTTCCCAAAACTAAAATCACCGTCAAAAGGGAAGAGATTTCAGACCACTGATGACATTCAGGAAAATATGATGGGGCAACTGGTGATGGTAGAAACTGTGTGAGGCCCCAAGTTGTCTACTTTGAAGGGGACTGAGGTGCCATTGTCTTATGTACAGTTGCTTTTATCTTTATCTTCTTTAATAAATGTCTCTATTTTTTATATTACAAGGCTGGAAACCATCTGGACTGACCTCGTATGTCAGATAAGGAGTTCTAGAACCATGAAACACCTTTGAATACTGTTTTAATATTTTGCTAGAATTTCCCAGATGCAACAAATGCCAACTCTAACAGAATATAGAAAATACTTTAACCTGGAACATTCAAAGAAGCAATCATTTACACATAATTTCAATGCACTATCCTCTTGTGTTTTGCTCTCCTGTGACTTGGAGAGGTTTGTAATTTCAATTTATTTGAGTTACTTTTTCAGACAATGTAATTTTTGGATGAATTCTTCCTTAAAATTACATTTTTTAATTTGTTCTGAAGTGTTGGGCTTCTTAGCTCTACTAAATTGCTAGAGAAAATATTGTAGAGCAGGAAATTACTAATAATGATATAATTTATTGAATTTTACTACATGTCAGAGACTATGTGCTCTAGACTGAATTGTGTCCCCTCAAAATTATGGTAAAGCTCTACGTGCATGTGTGATGGCATTTGGTATGGGGTCTTTGGGAGACAGGGATTTTGGTGGGCATTTGGGATTGGGACTATGAAACCATGAGGGCGGGGCTCTCATGTTGGGATTAGGTTCCTTATAAAAAGAAACACAAGAGCTTACTGTCTTTCTCTCTGCCATGTGAGGAGGCAGCTGTCTGTAACCAATGGGGAGGTTCTTAATAGAACCCATCCATACTAGCACCTTTATCTTGGACTTCCAGCCTTCAGAACGGTGAGAAAATAAATTTCTGTTACTTAAGCATCCCAGTCCATAGTATTTTGTTACAGTAGCCTGAACTGGCTAAAAGACAGTGTCAAATGCTTCATTGATGCTATTCCACATTCTTTTCATAAGATCTCTATCAGGTACACATTTAATGTCATCCCAAATTTACATCTGAAGAAACTAAAGATAGTTTAAGCAACTTGTCCAGTGTCAGAGAGCTGTGAAGTGGCAGAAACAGGAAATAAATCAAGCCTGTCAAATGACAAAGCTTGTACTTCACTGTAATACTATGATATTCTCCAATGTGTATAAATTTTTATTTATGTAAATTCACTACCTATGAATCAATTGAATCAGATTGTGATATTAATATATGAGTTTACCTCATAATTCTTCATGGAACATTTTTTTTGGTCTAATAGTCCCTGCTCTTCCTGAAGTTACTGTTTGAAAGATAGACACAAGACAGTTTTTATCAGCCCTTGAGTTCTCCATGCTTCCATCTAGGCTTCTTGTTGTCTACTAGACATGTTTCACTTAAGTAAGTAGACAATACTGTTAGGAATTTTTCACCACAGGAGTCTTCATTACCACTGTATTTTGTTAAGGTACCAGTCCCACTTCTAATTTTCTTTGCGTTTCTACCTGTGTGACTTCAAACTTGAAATATTTTAAGCCAAATATATCTTTGCTACCCATTTTAGTCCCTTTTCCTATTTTCTCTATTAACAAAGTTTTCTCAATAACCTATCATTGAAACCTTGGAGTCACCCTTTACTTCCCCATTCTCTCAACCTCAGGTGTCACCAAGTTTATGCCACTTTTCTTTCATCCATCAATAGCTGCTCTGACACCCTCGAATTCCCAGTGGCTTAACACAATAAAGTACTAATCTCTCCCTCAGCCAATAAACTCCAAATGATGCTTTCATATTAACTTTTGTTAATGTGATTTTTGATTATATCATTTTCTTTCTAAAAATTTTTCAACAATTACTTAATATAGAGAAGAAAATTCCTCAATTCATGGCCTCACATGCACTATTCTTAAGAAAACTTTTCTCTTTTTCATGTCCAGCCTTACCTGTTACTGTCTATGACACTTCTTCTCTGGTTGAGCAAGTTTACCTTTTACCTGAAGGTAAACTTCCACCTGAACAGTCCTTGTATTTTCTCAACTCTATTCTTCAGTTTCTCTAGTCTTCTAAGCTTGCAATACTCTGCTTCAAACTCTCCTGGTCACAGCCCAACCAAACTTCAGGACTCAACTGAAATGCTAACTATGTCATTAAGGCCCAATCTCCCCAGACACAAGCATTCTCTGCCTTCTCTAATATACATGGATCTCTCAAGGCTCATTTCACTAATTTTCTAGTTAACATGTGCAACCTCATATTAAAGGTTTCCCCAGATGTATTATACCTGAAGGAAGAGATTAACCACTAGATAATCTTTACACCCTCTTTTACAACTTTTAAACTAGCTCAGGGTCTTGCTTAATGGATGTCCAAATAAAATAGTAATAGAATAAATAAAATAAATTGAAATTTAATAAATGCCCTGAATTTGTATCAATACTTATTTTTTTGAAAAGAAATTGTGTGCCACTTGGGTCATATTTAAAATCTACTCTGATTTTCATGATGCCTCAAGCTAATCAGTAAAATATTTTGAAAGCAACAGCTCATATTTTCTGGATCTATACCAAAAACCGATTTGAGGGGCTCATTAAGAATCATCATGGTAGCAGATGGATCTTTTCATTCTTGTAGTCACTTTGGAGTAGAGGACTATTAACACATCATGGCAAAGGTCTGGGAGCTGCTGCCCAGCAGCTGCAGCAGAAAGGTATAGCAAGTCAGGGTAACTAACCTTCCTTTTGTGACAACCGTCAAATTTTTAGAACCTTAATGCAATAAAAGTTTATTTCTTGTTCACATCACCATCTGATGTATAGTGTGAAGTTGTCCTGCGTGTTCCAAGAGACTCAGGGAACCATGCTCTTTCCATCACATGACTTGAGAATTGGAATGCTGTCATCATTGTCCATAGACAAACAGAAGCCCTCTCCATGATTGAATGTCTATGCCAGCACCCCTTTCCTATTTGCTCAGGCTAGTCTCTCTTCTTGGCCCCTCCTCTCCACTTATCCATACCACATCCAAACTTTGCCTTCCAATTATTCTTGGATATGCTGGCCTGCACTGATTTCTCCTATCCATAGGCTTCCATGACTTTCCCTGGTTGAGTGACACATTCAACAAGCCTTAAGCCCAAGAGACCTTGGGGCACAGTGCACAGAGCATGTACTGTGGAGCTTGATGGAGTTCAAGTACTTGCAGTTCAACTTGTCCTGGAAAAACTAGTAAACTTGTTAAAGCTTTAGTTGCCTACAGCAGTAAATAATTATACTACTACTACTACTCAATGGGATAAAACTGTACTTGAATCTCTCTTCCGCAATACCTGGCATGTAAAAATGCTCAATAGATGGACAAAATTAAAAATACCCACTGCTTCCCACTGCTACTGCCTGGACCCAAGCCATCATCTCTCAGCATATCACTGCAATAGTCTTCTAATTATCTCTGTGTTTTCTTTCTTTACTCACACCTACCGTTTATTCTTAACATGAAAGCCAAAGTGATCTTTAAAAAAAAAAAAAAGACAGTTTGAGTCCTTCCTTTGCCCAACTTCTCTAATGGCTTCATGTTTCACTGAAGTAAAATCCAAGGTCAGTGCAATGCCAACTAGAATCTACAAGATCTCAACCCCTGTTACCTCTTTGCCATCATCTCCTAGTGTCCTCCAATTTACTCTCCTCTAGCCACATTGGCCTCCCACTTGTTTCCTCAAAAATGATAGCTTAGGCCCCTCTGTGGACTCTGTGCCTGTGATTTCCTGCTCTCAAACCATCTTTCCCATGTGCAAGGTGGGTTAGTCCCTTATTTCCTCCTGGGGTTTACACAGGTCCCTTTCTCAATAAGGTCTTCTCTAACCACCCTATTTAAATTGCACCCACCCTAACATTCTAGATCCTGCTTCCAAACTTTAAGTTTTTTTAGTATTTATCACCATTTGGTATAATACATAACTACTTATCTATTTTGTTTTAATCCATCCCCTGCTAACAAGAATGTAAGCTCCATGAAGGCAGATATTTTTGTCTGTTTTATTTACTTCTATAGCTCTGGCACCAAATCAAATTGATAATAAGTGGCACATAATATGCATTCAGTAAGTACTTACTGAAAAGATAATTTATTTAGTTAGAATAACATATTTTATTCTTTTACATTGATACCCTGAAATCAAGTGCCAGATTCTGCTCTTTCCTTATATTCCCCCTGGCATTACCCAAGGTTGTAAGGGTATAACAACAATTCCATCATACTGTTTCACATCTTTGATAGAAGGCTCACTTGACACCTCAACTGCACATCTCAGCTATAGGGGACAGTAGCTTCTTTATTTAGTAGCCATCAGGCCTATGTGTCAGTTCTCTACAATTTTTGAAGGTTGTGACACTGGGAATTACTGAAATGTTAAAACACCATGCCAACCATGAGGGCTGTGGTGACAATGATCCCACACAGTTGCCATGGTGATGTGGGTAAATTCATATACTGCATCTGACACTCAGCCATAAAAATTAAAATTATATTTAGCTTTATATATTGGCTCAGGGAATGGTACCTGCTATAAGGCAGGCATACTAAACCCCCACATTAATATGAAGACTAAGGCCAATAGAGGCAGAGCAGGCATCTTTTATTCAATGTTGTATTCTAATAATATACTATTAATCATTCTTCCTAGCCTGGAGATTGTTGGAAAATCCAAATGTACCAACATGATACATTTATTTTTCACAATAACTTAAAAGCAAATATTTCCCAAAGCACAATCTATTGTGATAACATTGTAAGCACAAAGTTTTAATACATTTCTAGAGATCCTTTTAAAGAATTTTCACATATATCATCTTTTTACTATCTTCATATTGATGCTATAATGTAAGTATTATCTAAATTCTATAAGTGAAGAAGACAAGGCTAGGTAACTGGCCCAAGGTTACAGAGTAAGTTGGTGGTGGAGCTGACCTGGTGGAGCTGAACTTAACAGGTCCTTCCTCCGAAGCTCTCCCACCTACTACTGAGCCATCTGAGAGGCTAGGAGAGAATGCTGCACCTGGCAGCTCAAAAGGGATGAGTTTAGGGATTAAAAACAGGAGGAAAAATCCTTCTACAAATATAAATACTTCCATAAAAAATTTCTATTTGGTTATGAGCATCAAAATCAGAAGTGATATAAGAGATAAAGGATTTCATTATTTCCTTATTTGCTGGAATTCTTTGAAGCCTAAGAGTAAGTCTGGCTTATGCTCAAATAAACATATGTATATAATTGCACTTAAACATTTCTTAAAAGCTTTAAAATATAATTAAAATTTGATAAACTTCACATATTGAAAGTGAACAACTTGTTTTCATGTATGGATACCTTTGCGAAGCCATTACAACAATCAGGATAATGAATGTGTCCATTCTGTTGTTTTCCCATGGATCCTTTGGTCCCTCCCATCCACAGGAAACAACTGATGCTTTCTTTCATTGTAGATTATTTTGCATTTTCTCAAGTTTCTAAGAAATTGAATTATGCAGCATGTACTCTTTCTTTTCCTGATTTCTCACTCAGCATAAATATTTTGAGATTTGCTACATTGTTAGGTATATCAACAGTTCATTGCTTTTTGTTGATGAGTAATCCATTGGATCTATGGCAATCCAAATTTTCTAGTGCCATCTGTTAAAGAGCCTATCTTTTCTACACTGAATTGCTTGTGCATGTTTTTCAAAATCAGTTTTCCATATACATGTGAGTCTGTTTCTGAATTTCCTGTTTTTTATTGATCTATTTTTCTATCTTTATGCCAATACCATGCTGTTTTGATTACTAGTTTTAGATAGAGTCTTGAAAATCATGTAGTGCTAATGCACCAAATTTATTCTTTTTCAGCGTTATTTTGAGTATTCTAGGTCATTTGCATTCCATATAAATTTTAAGATTTGTTTGTCAATTTCTATTTAAAAAAGAATTCTAGGATGTTGATTGTCATTCTTCAACTCTATAGATGAACTCTGGGAGAATCGACAATATTAATGCTATTGAGTATTCTAATATGCACACACAGCATATCTCTCCATTTATTTATATCTTCAGTTTTCTGAGCAATGTTTTGTAGTTTTCAGCATAAAGAGATAGTATCTATTGCCAGACTTACCACTATTTCGTATTTTTAATATTATTTTAAATGGTAGCATTTTAATTTCATTTTCTAATTTTTACTACTAATATAAAAATACAATAAATATTTATACATTAATCTGATATACTGTAAACTTAATAAATTCACTGGAACTTTTGTGGATGCCATTAGATATTCTAAATAGGCAATCATGGCATTTGTTAATAAAGACAACTTTATTTTATCATGTCAAATCTCAGTGCCTTTTATTTCTTTAGTTGATGTCATATGTTTTACTGATTAAAAACTTCTGGTGGTAAGAGGCAACGTTCTTGCCTGATCACAGGGGGACATTTTATTAGGTAGAGGACATTTAGTCTATTCCTAGCTTGCTGAGAGTTTTATGAGAAATTAATATTAGGTTTTGACATGTTTAACATTTTATAAGTTTTTTAGTATAGCAGATTATACTGACCAATTATTGAATATTAAATCAACCTTACATTTGGGGTAAGTCCTCCTTAGTCATGATATCATATATGTTAAAAATATTACTGGGGCCTTGGCTATTGTGGCTCAGTGATTGAGTGCTGGTCTGTGAATCAGAGGGTCACCGGTTCGATTCCCAGTCTAGAGCACATGCTTGGGTTGTGAGCTAGGTCCCCAGTAGGGGGCATATGAGAGGCAACCACACATTTTTTTCCCCTCTCTTTCTCTCTCCCTTCCCCTCTCTAAAAAATAAATAAATAAAATCTTTAAAAAATATTGTATGATTTACTAAAACTTTGTTTAAAATATTTACATCAATGTTCATGAGGCATATTGATCTTCAGTTTTCTTTACTTGTGATGTTTTGGTCTGGTTTTAGTATCAGGGTAATGCTGAAATCATTGATTGAATTGGGAAGTAATCCTGCCTCTTTGGTTTTCTGGTAGATTTTATGTAGAATGTTCATCAGTTCTTCCTTAATTATTTGGTAGCAATTCATCTGTGAAACCATCTGCTCTGGAGTTTTCTTTGTGGGAAAGTGTTTCAGTACAAATATAATTTCTTTAACAGATATTGGACTATTCACATTGTCTAATTATCCATGAACTTTGGTCATTTACACATTTCAAGGAATTTCTCCATTTCATTTAAATTGATTAATTTATTTGATAAAGTTGTTTTAAAAATATTTTATTTTTTTTCTATCTGTAGACTCTGTACTGGTGCTACATCTCTCATTCTTGATATTAGTAATTTATGTTTTCTTCATTTTCCTGATCAATCTTTTTCAATTTTATTGATTTTTTAAAATAACCAGACTTTAGTTTCATTGTTGTTCTCTATTATGTTCCTGTTTTATATTTCATTGATTTTCATTCTGATCTATTATTTTGTTGTTTCTACTTACTTCAGGTTTAATTTTCTCTTATTTTCCAAATTTCTTAAGGTAGGTCTTTAGACATTGATTTGAAATTTTTTCCCTTTCTAATATAGTCAGTTAATGCTTTAAAATTTCCTTTAAGTGTTGTTTTAATCCTCTGAATTATAAGTTTTCCTAGTCTCACTGCTGGGGATAGACACTGTTCCTTGTCCCATACGGGTGACAGGAGTATCGTTCACTCTAACCCTTCAGGGTGGTTCAGTTCCAGGCTTCAAATGCATGTAGACATCAATACATAGCTGACTACTCTGGTGCAGTAATTTTTAGCCTTTTTCATCTCGTGGTACACACAAACTAATTACAGAAATTCTGCAGGATATCAAAAAATGCATTCTTTGCTGATCTGACAAAAAATTAGGTATAATTTTGATTGATTTGCACACAAGAAAATAATAATAGTAATTACTTATTCTTTTTGCTCTCAAATGGCTTTAAAAAAAATCAGGTGCCTATACTTGTACAATATATAAGGATTTCTGATACCACCAAGAATTAACCAATCAGATGTAACATTATTATGCCCCATGACCAATAAGATGGAACTCTATTATATGACCTATATATTTATGGTTCAAGACAGGTCATTCACACTGGATGGCAATTATTGGGGTGCCTGTTGTCATTCATATATTTGACAATCTAAGGGAAAAGAGGTCAGCACCCCTGAGAAATAGTAAGGTATTGCATGTTTTAAAAATTCTTGCGGCAACAGGTTGAAAATGCTGCTCTAGAGGGAACCTCTGCAGATCTCCAGAGTCCTCTTTTCACATAACTCTTCCTTTTGTTCCTGGGCTCTGACAACTTCCTTGAGTTCTCTGAACTTATAATGCCATCTCCTTAACTTGGAATGCTCACCTTATTTATTTCTTGTATCTTGAGAACAACTGTCATTCATTGTTTGATGTCCAATGCCTTGAAACTGTGTTTTATACATTTTATCCTGTTTTGTTCTTGTTATGTCAAGCAGGAGAGTAAATTCAGCTTCTATTAGTTCATCTTTGTTGAAGGTAGGCATTTTCCCATCTGATCTTTGTCTTCCCATTCATCAGCATACTGACACCTCACTAGACTCTTGAGAGTTAGGTATTATTTTTAATTATTATCCCTATCTCACATATAAGAAAACTGAGACTCAGAGATGCTAGTGGTAGTTATAGGTTGAGTTTTTAATATAGATTTTCTGGGTCTAAATCCAATTTTTTTTAAATCCTTACCTGAAAAAATGCTTATTGATTTTAGAGAGAGGTGAAGGGAGAAATAAGAAGAGGGAGAGAAATATCAAGAGAGTGAGAAACATTGATCCACAACCTAGGCATGTGCCCTGAGGCTGTAATCAGTTTACAGGACAATGCTGCAACCCGCTGAGCCACACCGGCCAGGGTAAATCCAATGCTTTTCACTGTGAACCTGTATGCCTCCAGTGATTGATTCGAAAAGCTTGTCAGGTCTCCCTTCAGTTTATTTTGAATATCTTTAATATATCTTGGGTTCCAATCTAGTGTCTTAAGAATTTTGGAACCTTTGCAGATTCTAATGTAAGGGCTTCCTCTTGGGGATCTCACTAAGTCCTTTTTGTGGGTGGATATTCATCATGGGAAATTACATACACCACCACTTACTTGGTTGGATAATCACTCCCATTTCTTAAACTCTGGAATTAAGAGAAAAAACATGACAGGTTACATTTTTTAAAAATTTTATATGGTAGTGTCTGGGGGCTTGATCTGCCTTTATGTTTCACTTCTTTAAAGCAGACTTTAAGATGCAGAAAAATTTTCCCCCTGGCAGTGAAAAGTATCAAAATGTAAGAAAATCCAAGAATCGTATTAAGTCAAACTGTCACATCAAATTCTAATTAACTTAATTCTTTGGCTGATATAAAAATGTAGAAATGGGATTTTGTTCAGCAGATTTCACCACATACATTAGGCTAATGTGATGAATTTTTTCCTTCAATGTATGGTTATTAATATTGTTCTAGTATATTCTTTCTGAAGTATGTGATAATCAGTGTTACATAAGAAGACTGAGTTCATAGCAAAACAGAAACAAAAAGATGCTGGATAAAAGAAGAGCATTAAACATTTTTACAACAGGATTTGTGTTTTTATAACATGTTTATGTACCTTATGAATCTCCAAAAAATGCATACAGAATGTGATAATCTCAATATATGTACTCATGGAATCTGGTTTAATTTTCATTCCAAATGCAGTCTCAGAAATATTAATATTGTATGAGAATGAAGAGTCTCTAATCTAGAGGTTAGTTGTGGCACTTAGTTTATTTTAATTTGTGATAGCTTTCTTAGGGTCCAGCTACTCTTACCCAGACAATTATTCCCTTTCAATGCACTGTTTTGGCTTTTTTAGTCATGTTTTCAGAAATGGTGAAGTGTTTTAAATAATGGCCAAATCACTAATGCACATTTTAAATGCAAACAAGATGATAGAAAAAATTGTGATGTGATGCATAAGGAAATGTTCTTTAACTAACCCACCTGAGGTCCTCACGTGGACACCTCTAGCTGGAAACTTGTTGCCACATAAAGGGAAGAGAAGCATCTCCAAACACAGATGGCTATGTGAGTGATTTGTTGGCAGAAAAATAAAGGAGGAATAGGATCTGCATTCAGTATCTGGATTGGTAAGTGACAAAGAGAAGACAAAAGGCACAGGAAGTGAAATGTTAGGGAAATAGAGTTTCTTTGAGATTGGTAAATGAGGTATTAGCATGAGAATGTAAGCTCAAGGGAATATACAAATATCTTGAGGTAGGACTTTCACTGAATAAGATTTAGTAAGTGCAAAAGCATGGGGAATTAAACAACATGTCACTGTAAAGGAACACAATCTGTGAAGTGGCTGGAGCACAGATTTCATGGGGTTAAGGAACAGAAGATGTAAATTCAAATGCTGGATTTAAAGAGTTTTGACTAGAGTGAAACAGTTGGTATTCCTTTTTGTAGACATTGGAGAACCAAGGAAGACTTTAAAGAATGGTGGTAAGATTCATTCTTTCGATGAACATCTTTGGACAATTCCCAGCATAAATAGAGGAGAAAGAAGCTGGTATCAAAAGGAAGATTAAACAAGAAAATTATTCTGATACTTGAAGTGAGAGCTAATGAAGAGCTAAACCTCAGCAGTAGTATAAATATTTGAATTTAGCCAGTAAGAAAAGGAGGGAACAGATGTGAAGTTGTTCGGACGGTAGAATTCACAGCCTTTTAATGAGGACTATATGTGGATCAGTTACTCCTACATCTTAGAAGACAGGATAGATAAGTGAGTCATATACTTAAACTGGAGATTCTAAAAGGAGGAACTCGAAGTTGGAGGTTGTGGTAATAGAAGTTACAACAAGGTTAGTTTTAGATACAAAATTTCAGGCGCCTTTAGGACATCCAAGTGAGGATGCTTGTGTGTTATGTCATAAAAGACACTTCTGGAAGTTAATATGTGTGACAAGGAGAATTCATAGAAAGGAGAAAGCAGTTGAATGCTGGTGGGTGACAGGGTATAACTGTAAAGGAAATGAGTCCTTAAACTGGTTAGAAAATACACTATCATACAGTTATTAGAAAACAGTATTAATTAAATTCCTTGTATCTTTTATTACTATGCAATTACTATTAAGTGTATAATTGGAAAATTAAATTATATTCCTAATACTTTTATTATTATTAATTTAACTTATAATTTAAGTCTAAAATAATAGTGCAATTTAAGTAAAACTTAACCAAAATCAGGCTCACTGTTAAGAGTATATAAACCTGGATTTTAACACTTCAGCATAGTTAAAACACATGAGAGCTATAGTAGTATTTTGATTTAAGGTTTTAAGTGCTTAAAAACAAAACCAGAATTAACAAGAAATGACAGGCTTTATTTATACATCAAACTGGGTATTGCAGGGGGTGATGAGACTAAAGAGTGAAGGAGGGACTTCTAGTGTTAGGCAGGATGAAAAAGAAAGCAAATAAAAATTCTTTTGCTGTATAACTTCAAAAGGCCAAAGAAATGCAAAAGTTAAAAAAAAATTTAAAGCAGTGAAGCTGTATGGAAACAACAAAGAAAATGAACTAACAGATGGCAAACTTGCAAAAGTAGGCAGGTGTTGCCAGCTGCTTTATTATCTAAGGGTATCTGCAGGTTCTGGACCTAGGTAATGACCTTACTTGGCCTAAAGGAAGAGACATGGGTTTCCTAGGGCTACCATAAGAAAGTCCCACAAACAAGGTGGCTTAAAACAAGCAATTTATTCTCTCATACTCCTGGATGCTAGAGGTCCAAAATCAGGGGCCAGCAGGGCCACGCTTCCCTAGGGACTCTGGGTAGAATCGTTCCATGCCTTTTTCTAGTTCCTGGTGGTAGCTGTTAATCTTTGGCAGTCCTTGTCTTTCCGCTGCGTTGTTCCAGTGTCTGCCTTGTGTCTTCCCATGGCAGTTTCCCTGTGCACCTCTCTGTTTCTGTGTCACTTCTCTTTGCACAAAGACATCAGTCAAATTGGATTAGGATTTCATCTTACTTCAGTACGCCCTATTCTCACCTAACTATATTCTCAGTGATGCTATTTCTAGTAGTCACATTGTGAGGTTCTGGGAAAGGACACAAATTGTTGTATACAACACTGCTGGAAAAAAGAGAAACCGGGAACACTTTTGGATATTGAAATGATCTGGTATATCTGTTTATAAACTCCAGGAGCCATAAATGCGTGATAACCATTTCCCCTCAGGATTCAGTTGCTGATTCTGGAGACTTCAAGAGAGGCTCAAGATTTGGAATAGAAAGACTGAAGGCTCCCATTGTTTTTTTTTTATTATTTGGAAGAAAAGCTCCACTTGAAGTATGGCAACTGCTCAAACTTCGCTGAGCTTTTTTCTCAAGATACATGCTGAACTTAGAAACGTGGTGTAGGAGGCTGGAGAGTAAAGCTGAGAAATAGTAAAAATCTGATTGAGTTAGTCATTCAGGGCAGGGAATATAATAACTAGACGCTCAGTTAAAATCCCATGCTAATTGTCTATTAAAGACATTTAACCAGAGGTTGACTGCTGCTATCTTATGCTACAAACTACCCAATGTCAATATCTTTGAACCTTGAAAAGGCAAACTATCACTGGGGGGAATATAAAGTAAGATTCAGTCCTTATGGTGATTTTCAACTCGTTGGCATAAAAGAAAATATATTGCATATGTGTCAGGAAGTATAAAATGTGATCAATAACTAAGAAAAATTAGTCAATAGAAGTAGAATGATCAAAGATCCGGATATTAGAATTAGAAAAGAACATTAAAATAACTATGATCAATATGTTCAAAGAAACAGAGCACAGGGTTGAAAAAATGCATGAGGAGAACTTTAACATAAAATGAAAACTATAACAAGAATTACATTGGCATTCTGGGAGTGTAAAGCACCATATCAGAAATTAAGTACCACTTATTTTGGCTAACAGCAAACATGATTAGTAAAATTGAAAACAGAATAATAGAGAAGAGTGAAACTGAGCACACAGTGGAAAAAGATGTAAAGATAGCCCAGAGAAAAAGTAACATCTGGGACTCAAAAAAATAATCTTGCATTGGTGTAAATGGATTCCAGAAGGAGCAAACAGAAATATGGCCAAAGGAATGAGTTAGGAAATAATTTCTGGGGAGTTTTTCAAAACTGATGTGAATCTTTAATCCACAGGTTTAGAAAGCTTTGGTAACCCTGAGAAAGAAATATGCAAGGGAATGCATTCCTATTATCATCATAGTCAACTAAAAACTAAAAAAAATATATAACTTAAAAGCTAAGAAAAAAGACATTGTCATCAAGGAGACAACATTAAGAATTACGGCTAACTTCCCAGTGAAATCATGGAATCTCGGAAAACAAATATGGAGTGCTGCTTTTAAAGAAAAAAAAAAAAAAAAAACTAAAACATCAAAATAAAACTAAGTAAAAGAAAACCTGCCAATATAGAATGTTGTACTCACTGAGCAGATCTTTCAAAACTAAGAGTGAAATAAAGTGAAATACTCCCCGGGAAAAAAGCTGATGTAATTTGTCGGCAGTGTACCTATATTACAAGAAATGCTCAAGGAAATTCTTTAGGCTGAAAGACTCACTGATGAAAGTAATGAACAGTCCTGGACACTGGTGACCATTTGTAGCAAATATCCTGATAAAGCTCTGTAGTATTGTATATAACACATAGATGCATAAAAGTAAATTATATGGCAATAGCAAAAAAGGTATGATGGGGTAAAAATCGTACTAAGGTAGTATTAGTGGTTTTTCCATTAACATTCTGTGGTTATTTGTCACATTGGTTTTCCATCTAGATAAAAAATCACTTACTTCCTTTTAATTAGCCCAGAATTAATTTCAAGGAGTTGATCTATTTCCAGCATGGCTTTGTTACGTACTCAAGATTAGGAGTTTTCCATAAGCTTTCTGGATCTTGAGCTTTTTAATACTTCATTCTTTATAAGGGTACTGATAGGTCTCAACTATTAGATTTAGATGTCTCTCTTAGCTATTACACTTTGCCTTCCAAGAAGCTCCTAAGAATCTATGGGTATTTCTACTCTTTGGGTGAAGACATTTTGCTTTCTGAACTACCTATTAGGTTTCAGTTACTACGAACAGTGAATGAGGTGAAGCTTTCTTCTCTGAAATGAATTATAAATTTCTAATATTTCTTACCATTCCAACTCAAAAATTGTTTTATGCACACTGCCTGATAAAAGAACTTAAGGACATCAGTATTTAGGGAAATGCTATACACATGCAGCAGTGTTACAGATATTGATAAACTACCTGGGGTCTTTTTGAAGATGGGGATTGAGATGCTTAATGGACATTTGAGTAAATGAAGAAATAAGGCCAACAGTAGAGATTAGTGAATATTTGAGTATATATCATTACCATCTATATTCATCCACAAATAATTTTAAGATTTAATTTTGCTATTTGGTATCTTTGACCTATATATTGATGATTACATACTGCAAATTTGATGGGGGATAATTTTAAAATTATAATACTCTACCTTTTTAGTGGAGTATATTGCTTAAACTCTAGACAGATCTGTGTTTAATTCTCAGTCTCAATATTTAATAGTTATATTACCTTGAACAAGTTATTTTGTCTCTGTAAATCTTGATTTTGTTAGCTTTAAAATAAGGATAATAGCACTTCCCTCATGGAGAAGAATAACAGAGATATTACACACATGTCCACATTCATATATGAAACGATGTCTGGTGTCAGGTAAGATCCCAAAGGGGTGGAGGCTCCTGAGTGCTTTCCAGGAGTGGAGTAAGGAACACATACGGAGCAGAGAGATCACCTCAGGGTGCTCTGGGGAGGGACAGAGAGCTACAGCAACTGGTTCAAAGGAAGGATTTCATAAAACATTTCTGTTGAAATAATGTTTCCATGGAAATCAGTAAATGAGTTTTTCAAGACTATATCTAAATATGACCTCCAGCAGGAAAAAAAAAAAGAGTAAAAGAAACAAAGAACTATTTCAAGTGGAAGACACTTCTAACAAAAAGGAGTGGGACAAGAAGAACATTAGTACAAAAGAGGGGAAAGACCAACTGGAAAAATTATCTTAATCAGTGGTTAGGAGTTGTCAGTAACACCCTAGTAAAGAGGAACTGGAGATGAGACCAGATATACTGATCTCATACTCTTTATAGAGATGAGACTCTTTAAAGGAGTTATACTCTTTATAACACCTACAATGTAGCTACAGATAGAAATTTTTACATAATCATAGAACAGGAACACAGAGAGGCATAAGCACCCAAATCTCAAGAGAGGAAAAATGTCTGTGTCCTTCAGAAATTGAATAGAACCGTCAAAGATATGGTGACAGTTATAAAATTGAAATTGTGAAAATAAATCAGAATGCCATTTATTCATATACATTTCTTCATGAAAATAAAGAGTAAAAACACAGTAAATCAATAAGCATTTGAAGATTTCAGATAAGAGTTAGCAGGATATGGAAAGTGGGAGAGAATCAAACCCAGTCTCACACTGTGCTTCTACTATTTCCGGGTTCATTGACCAGTACTCTATCTGACCTCCAGCATCTGTCTCCTCTACTCTGCCCAAATAGGAATTGACATAAGTCTAAGTTTTTACTTTACTAAGCGCTGACATTTAAAAACAAGCACAAATCGCCATTTACTATCTCCACCATTTCACAAAAAATGAACTGATACTGAAAAACATAGGATTGACATAAACTCAGGGGAAAATGCATTATAAAAAATTTACTACATTATTACTATTTTCCTCATTTTGGTGCTGGTATATGGCAATTTTCTTGGGGACTGGCATTAGTTCATGGACGAGGATTTCAAACCTACTATCCCAGTACACTCATGTGTTCCAGCATCATGGATGAAGGCACCTACATCACCAACTAAAACATTTTACCCCTATGCAAATATGTATGGAGTTCCTGTTACTCAATGTGGGATAAGTCAGTACAAACAAGTCCTTTACCAATTTTAACAAACATTAACCCTTTCAGGCATTGACAATATTGGTCTTACCTGGTTATTAGAGTCAAGATTCCTTTTGGATGTGCTACAAATAATAATAACCAAATGTTTTGTTGAACCCTATAGCAATGACAATGTTGAACTGCAATTTTTGTTGGCATAACTATCTCCCTTAAAATACACTAAAGTCCTTGAAGACAGGAACTAGTTTTCCTTATCTTGGTGCCCTTACAACTAAAGCAATATTTGGCACTTTATAAATACTAGTTGACTGACTGAATGAATGGCTCTGTTCATGTTGTATCTTGAAACATCGTAATTATGTACAGCCCGTCCCTGTGACTATTTTATGGTTTATTGGTGCAAGTAGAAATTGGCTCTGTCCTTCAACCTTCATTTATTCATTCTTCAGATATGCATAAAAACCTTACTGTGTGCCTCACAATGTGCTAACTACTGAGGATAATCAAAGAGCAGTATGTAGTTGCCTCTGAGGATGTCAAGAATATCCTACTATGGAGCTTATATTACCCTTTTAGCATAGTGACAATTTCTTGAATGGCATAAATATAAATAATCTAATAATTTTTAATCTCAATAGAGTGGACACTGCTCTGAGAATAAACCTGTTTATCACTATATGTAGCAATACTCAGTTTATATAAAAGCCCTCTTCTCTAACGGACTACAGCCGCTATCCCCATGACACCGTTTACTCAAATTGGACTCTCAGACTTATTCACTGTAAATGAAACAATAAAAATGCTTACTATTGCAGGTCTTATTGTATTTGCTGTTCTCCTGTGCAAACCCTTCCAGGCGACACTGAAAACGATGCTGCCAAAATTCTTGAAACCAAGGGTTTCGGAGGTTTGTTTCTGGCCGGAGCTTCAGATAATAATCATCGAACCACTTGACATCGGGAGACTGGAGTTTGATTGTGATTCCACCAACAGCTTCTCGCTGATATCCATCTGTTACATCATACCTGTCAGCCCATCCATCACTGTGGGGAAACAGAAAACCCTTCAGTTCAGTACAGATATCTCCTAAGAAAAATGATTCCATTGGCTTTCCTTTTGAAAAGATGTCATTAAATAGCTCCTTCAGGCCATGCCATGGTCCTGCATGACACCTACATGATACCTGAGATAGCAGCTTGTTAAAATAAAAATGCAAAACAAGTGGAAACTCTGGGTCTAAGAGTGCTGGAAGGCACCAAGCCCACATACCTTGAACTGCAGGGAATTACCTAATGTTGTGGAAGAATTTTACTGGTTGCAAAATACAGTGTATGCCTGGAAGCTGCATAATATCACCATTGACATCATTTATTGAACATTTTATAGCTAGGTTAAGTTAACTTTGAATACATTTTTTCTGTATAGTAATTATTATAATGATCATAAAATAATGAAATATATTTCTAAAACAGCCTTATTATTAATTTAACTGTCCTATAACATGTTACCCTCCCTCCCTCCTTCCCTCTCTCCCTTCCTTCCATTTCACAAGTGAATTATAGAGAGGTTAAACAAACTTGCTATTATGAACATTCATCAGAGCTTCAAACTGAAGCCCTTGTAGTCCATAGCCCACATATTTGTTCTTGTCTCATGCTGTTTCTCTAATGCACTTAAAATACCCATATGGAATTATGTTTTACAGTGGAGTGATTGAAAGAACATCTTAACAATGTGCCATCAGACATGGTGTCAGGGTGCATACTCCTCAACATCACTATAATTTTGTGCACTGATCACTCAAAGTAATCTAGGAATTGTACAATAAGAGAGTTGAAATCAGAAAGTTCATGTTATAATGGTTTGAGTATAACAGAATAAGGAAAAATGAGACACAACATTGGAAATAAAAGACATGAAATGATATTTGTGTCAAATTTGTTCACACTTTGGGACATTAAAGGAAAGGACACATCCTCTCTCCCATTGGAATTTACACAATTTGTGCTATGTACCTGCTGGGACCCAGGGCTGCTGTCCTTCCTTTCAAGAGGAGCAATGGCTCTTTTGAGAAAGATAGAGTCAAGGGAAAATTTAACAATGGAAAAATAACCCCAAAGAGGGAAAAGAAGGGATATGGAATGAGTTGAGTGGAAGAATAGAATGGAGCCTCCAGAATGCTTTGCTGGAGTGTTTGGAGTTGGGTTAAGGGGAGGGGGCACTGGGGAAAGGGTGAAGAAAAGGATTTATATTAACACTCATTGTTTATTGATACTCAGATAGTCATGTTTATCAGAATGTTAATTACTTTTTATCATTGTTCAAATGCGTTTCATCTTTTATACTTTATTTTTGTGGGCAGAGAGCATGCTCCTATATTTTGCATATAAAATCCATGCCAGCAGAAGTATTATGTAAGTAATTAACATAATTGCAAAAGGATTTCCTGTTTTTCAGTATCAACTTTCCATATCAACTCTGATATGGAAATAAAAATTGATAAGATATTCCAAAGATATTATAGGGGCTTGAGACAACTTGAGATATTTCCTAAGGCCTCAGTGGGTGGAAGAGGAGAATAAAAAAACAAAATAAACTATTTCTTCCTCTAAGTCCTCCTTGACAAGAGGTATTTTATTAAAATTTATCTATGGTGAAATTACAAAAACTTTTGTGGCAGATTTGGAAAAAAAAAGAATGCAATATGTTTTGTTCCAGTGTTGAATTTTGTTACTTCACACATCTTCCCTCAAGATTCTTATTTTCAGCTACAGAAGCTTTATTTAAAGTTGACAAGTTGAAATGAAGTGGGCTTGTTTGCCTCATTTTCTCCCTCTGTTTTGGAGGGTTTATTATATCCCTGGTATGAGAGTGTGGGTCTCATTGGCATTTGAGGAGAAGCATAGCATACTTTGAATGGGACAGGAAGCTCTGCTTGTCAAGCACCCACTGTCAGATGAAGAGAAAATTTAAATTGCTTCTTCTGTTATCACTAGCTTGCTTTCATGTAATGTTATGATTATGAATATTACATAAGAAATGCAAGATTATAATGGGTCCAATTTACCCTTCACAATTAATTCATTGAATTTAAATGGAGATTGTAAAAGTCTGTCTTCATAAACTTTTTTGGAGGTTATATTTCCATTAAAAAGTGTCAGAGGCAAATTGTGTTAATTTACTAATCTTTTATCACATTCTTTAGCTTTTTAAAAAAGTATAAATCTCTTTTTTGTATTTAAAACTTTAGCCAGAGATGATATTTTATTAGTAGCCTATAAGTTAGAGTTGTGAATTTAAAATAATTTTGGCCCATATATTTTCATTCAACAGCAAAATAAAAACCATAGAGGATTTGTGTGTAAACAGAAAATTCCAATATCTATGTGACAAAGCAGGGTTATTCTATTTGAATTTATTAGGGATTATCTGCTCTGTAAGTCTCAAGTAAATTCATTCTAATGAGGGAACATATATGTCCCCTAGAGGAAGGGATATGAAAGAAAGAATAAACAAATGAGACTACATCAAATTAAAAGGCTTTTGCATGGCTAAAGAAAACATCAGCAAAATGAAGAGGGAACAAACCATATGGAAAAATATATTTGCCAATGATACTCAGGACAAGTGTTTGATCTCAAAAATATATAAAGAACTTATATGAGTCAACACCAGGGAGACAAACAATCTAATTTAAAAAATGGGCAAAGGACCTGAACAAACAGTTCTCCAAAGAGGGAAAGAGGACATACAGAAGGCCCAGAGACATATGAAAAAATGCTCACCATCACTAACCATCAGAGAGATGCAAGTTAAAACCACAAGGAGATACCACTTCACACCAGTCAGAATGGCCATCATAAACAAATCAACAAATAACACGTGCTGGCGAGGATGTGGAGAAAAGGGGACCCTAGTACACTGCTGGTGAGAATGCAGACTGGTGCAGCCACTGTGCAAAACAGTATAAAAAACTAAAAATGGAACTGCCTTTTGACTCAGTAATTCCACTTCTGTGGTTATACCCTAAAAATCCTGAAGAACTAATTCAAAAGAACCTACGCACCCCAGTGTTCATAGCAGCATTATTTACAATAGCGAAGTGCTGGAAACAGCCTAAGAACCTATCAGTAAGTGAGTGGATCAAGAAACTGGTACATTTAACAATGGAATACTATGTAGCAGAAAGAAAGAAGGAGCTCCTACCCTTCACAACAGCATAGACAGAACTGGAGAGTATTATGCTAAATGAAATAAGTCAGTTGGTGAAAGACAAATACCATGTGATCTCACCTATAAGTGCAACCTAATCAATAAAACAAATAAGTGAGCAAAATAGAACCAGAGGCATGAAAATGAAGAACAAACTGACAGTGACCTGAGGGGAGGAGGTGGGGGGTAATGAGGGAAAGAAGGGGAAGGGTCAAGTCAAGGAACATGTATAAAGGACCCATGGGAAAAGACAATGGGGGCTGGGGGAGGATTGAATGTGGAAGGTGGGGCATGGTAAGGGTGGGGAGAGTAAAGGGGGAAAAACGGGGACAATTGTAATTGCACAATAATAAAAAAAGAAAAAAGAAATTACCTATATAAAATCAGCTGCATTTGGGCATGAGTAAAGTGCTGTTTTCTGTAAGTTTAATATTAATGAACCAACAATATACATGAAATAAGGTGTTTTTAGGCATGAACACACATAAGCAAAGCCACGTATTGACTAGTTGAAAATGTTGTGACTAGAAGCTCCTGGCAATTTAAGCCTGTATTTCTCCTGGGTGCACTGATCAGCAATCACTTATTCAGTGTTTGGTACATGTTAATAGACCATAACTACTGTGAATAACAAGAATTGAGTGTACATATGAGTTCTTAATTTGGATGTTCTTTTAGTCAGATATTCAGTCTTTCTTTGGCTGTAAACAGATTAACTTGAACATTGAAACAGGAAAAACCACTTTATTTTATTTTTATTTATTTTTTGAAAAAATTTAAATACTTAGGTTGGCTTAACTAACGGAGGAATCTTCAAAGTGTACCCACTCTCAAAATACCTCCTCAGTAGATACCATAGATTCCTTTACATTTTCCCTACAGACATCCTAAGGACATGTTCATGTAGTAAAAATTTATTTTCATTTTTTCTCTAGGATTTCATCATATGCAATCTATGATTTGCACTTCCCCCTTTTTCCTCTCAAACTCTAATTCCCATTATTTCTCATAATAATCAACACACAAATATTTACTTCTGTTTTCTTTTTTAAATATATTTTATTGATTATGCTATTACAGTTGTCCCATTTCCCCCTTCACCCCCCTCCACCCTGCAGACCCCCTCCCACCCACATTCTCCCCCTTTAGTTCATGTCCATGTGTCATAAGTTCTTTAGCTTCCACATTTCCCATACTATTCTTGCCTTCCTCCTATTTTCTACTAACCATCTATGCTACTTATTCTCTGTACCTTTTCCCCCTCTCTCCTCCTCCCACTCCATTGTTGCTAACCCTCCATGTGATCTCCATTTCTGTGGTTCTGTTCCTGTTCTATTGTTTGCTTAGTTTGCTTTTGTTTTGTTTTAGGTGTGGTTGTAAATAATTGTGAGTTTGCTGTCATTTTACTATACATGTTTTTAATCTTTTTTTCTTAGATAAGTCCCTTTAACATTTCATATAATAAGGGCTTGGTGATAATGAACTCCTTTAACTTGGCCTTATCTGGGAAGCACTTTATCTGCTATTCCATTCTAAATGAAAGCTTTGCTGGATAGAGTAATCTTGGATGTAGGTCCTTGCTTCTCAAGACTTCAAATACTTCTTTCCAGCCCCTTCTTGCCTGTAAAGTCTCTTTTGAGAAATCAGCTGACAGTCTGATGGGAACTCCTTGGTAGGTGACTGTCCCCTTATCTCTTGCTGCTTCTAGAATTCTCTCCTTCATTTTAACCTTGGGTAATGCAATTATGATGGGCCTTGGTGTGTTTCTCCTTGGGCCCAACTTGTTTAGGACTCTCTGAGATTCCTAGAGTTCCTTAAAGTTTATTTCCTTTGCCAGATTGGGGAAGTTCTCCTTTACTATTTGTTCAAATAACTTTTCCACTTGTTGCCCTTCCTCTTCTCCTTCTGGTACCCCTATAATTCGGATGTTGGAACATTTAAAGATGTCCTGGAGGTTCTTAAGCCTCTCCTCATTTTTTCTGAATTCTGGTTTCTTCATTTTTTTTTTTCTGTTTTGTTGTTTCTTTCTTCCTTCTGGTCCACACTGTTGATTAAAGTCCCAGTTTCCTTCCCATCACTTTTGGTTCCCTGTACATTTTCCTTTATTTCACGTAGAGTAGCCTTCATTTTTTCATCTAATTTGCAACCAAATTCAACCAATTCTGTGAGCATCCTGAGCACAGTGCTTTCAACTGTGCATCGGATAGGTCAGCTATCTCTTTGTCACTTAGTTGTATTTTTTCTGGAGCTTTGATCTGTTATTTCATTTGCCCCCCCGCCTTTTTTTTTTTGTCTTGACATGCCTGTTACATAGTGAGGGGTGGAGCCTTAGGTGTTCACCCAGGAGGGTCAATCCAGTAGCTGCGTTGTGATGCTGTCTGTGGGGGAGGGGTCTAAGAGGGAACAATGGTGCTTGCTCTGCTCTCTGCCGCATTTCAGTCACTTCTGCTGCTTCCCCCAAGTAAACTGGGCCCTTCTGGTGCTCATTCCCATGTGGGTGGGCTTGTGTACATTCTAGGATTCTGTGAGTCTCTCCAATGAACTCTCCTGTGAGGATGGGAGTTTTTCCCAGCACCTCAAACCCCACAGCTGTTTTCAATTGTTGTTTTGAGGCTTTATTCCCCTGCTGGGACCCTGGTTTGTGCAGTCTGTCTTGCTCCCCAGTTTTGACTGGTTTATCTGTGTGCTAATGTGGGACTACCTGGTTCTACCAGGTTCTGCCAGCTGCCTTATACACTGAGCCCCTACACAATCTGCCACCTTGATGGGTCCACCAGCCACCACCTTGCAGAGACCCCTCATGGCCCAGCCACCCAACTCCACCCTTCCTACTGGTCTGGATGAATGTGTCTATTTTAACTCCTTGGTTGTCAGACTTACATACAGTTAAATTTTCTGTCAGTACTGGTTGTTATTTTGTTTCTAAATTTTTGCTGTCTTTATTTTGGTTGTGCGAGAAGGCACAGTGTGTCTACCTATGCCTCCATCTTGGCCAGACGTGTACTTCTCTGTTTTCAACAGAACGTTCTTATTTAAAATAAAATTGACACTAGAATTCCACAGTCAAACTTTACCTTCTATGTCTCTATAACTTTCCTTATTTTTTTCAACATTTGTTAAATATATAAGTATTTTGGACTAAATTATTTTGTGGTAATCCACAGTTCCATATCTCAGTTGTTTAGAACAAAAGATTATTTCTTGTTCAGTGTTTAGGTTCACTGCAGAATGCCTATAACTCTGCTCCATGTCACTCGCATTCTGAGACCGGGTATGAAAGAACAGTTTCCTTCTGGAATGTGTCTATCTGGTAGAAGGGGGGTGGGAAATGAGCGTATTGGAACCACACAATGGTTCTTAAGTATGCTGATTCAAAATGACACACATTTCATTAGCTGAAGTAAATCAGCTAATAAGCGCAAACCTGACAAGAATGGGACAGGTGTGTGCATGTGTGATTTTTTTCCACACAGAGAGTCAATAAATACTGTGAAGAAAAATATAATTTACCATACTGTGTTTTGAAACTGTATTGAAACTGAGAAAAACGTAAGTTAAATAGGCTTCAGAACTATACTCCAGAGGCTCAGAGCCTAGAGGAAGAATGAGTCTGGAGGACAGACAAATAAATAAATGACCATATACAAATGAGTTATTGTTGTAGGTATAAACCAAATGCACTGGGGGAGATCATTAAATTGCTGACTCACTGTTTGTAGAATGATAAGATTTGAATTTTGGAAAATTTGGATAATAGAGCAATAATAGTATTTTGAAATATTCTAAATAAGGAGAAGGTACGTAGGAATCAGGGAATAGTAAATATTAAGCTTTGCAACCATGTAGCATGCACAGGATAGTGCAGGAAAGTAAGTGGAGGAGGACCAGTTTTGAATAGTCTTTTGTGCTATCCCCTTATATTTCAGGTAATGGGGAGCCAGTGGTGGCTTCTAAGGTGGAAAATAAGAGGAAGAGGGATAAAAGTTGGAAGTGGTAGCAGTGCGAGTGACAGATCAGAGTGGTTATAGATGAGTGTTAGAGGCCCAAGTTAGAAAATGTGTTGCTAAATTCATTTATTATGTCAGGTAGTTTTTTGGTGAGACTATAAGGTTTTCTATGTACACTATCATGCCATCTGCAAACAGTGACAGATTTACTTCTTCCTTTTTAATTTGGATGCCTTTTATTTTTTCTTCATGTCTGATTGATGAGGCTACAACTTCCAGTACCATGTTGAATAAGAGTGGTGAAAGCAGACACCCTTATCTTGTTTCTGATCTTAATGGGAAAGCTTTTAGTTTTTGTCTGTTGAGTGTGATGTTGTTGGTAGGTTTTTTGAATATGCCCTTTATTATGTTGAGGTATAAAGTAGTGCGATACAAAGTCAACATCCATAAATCAAAGGCATTTTTGTACACCAATAATGAGCTATAAGAAAGAAAAACTAAGGAAACAATCCCATTTACTATTGCAAAAAAAATACATGTAGAAATAAATTTAGCCAAGGAGGAAAAAGACCTATTCTTGGAAAACTATAGGACAAAGAAATTGAGGAAGATGAAAATAATTGGAAGCATATATCATGTTCATGATTTGGAAGAATTAACATCATTAAATGTCCATATTACCCAAAGTAATCTGTAGATTCAATGCAATTCCCATTAAAATAACAGTGGCATATTTCACAGATCTAGAAAAAAACATTGCACAAATTTATACAGAAACAAAAGCACCTGAATGGCTTCAGCAATCTTGAAAAAGAAGAACAAAGTTGAAGGGAGCACATGACCTGGTATCAAACTACACTATAAAGCTACTATAATCAAAATGGTCTAGTAGTGGCATAAGAACAGATACATAGATCAGTGAAACAGAGTAGAGAGCCTAGAAATCAACTCATGTCTTTATGATCAATTAATATTTGACAAAAGAGGCAAGAGCAAACAATGAAGTAAAGACAGTCTTTTCAATAAATGGTGTTGGGAGAAGTGGACTGTTACATGCAAAAAAATGAAACTAGACTACTATCTTATACCATACACCAGAATAAACTCAAAATGGATAAAAGACTTCAATGTAAGTCATGATACCATAAACATCCTAGAGGAACACATAGGCAGTAAAATTTCAGATCTCTTGTGCAGCAATATTTTTGCTGATATATCTCCTAGGGCAAGAGAAACAAAGGACAACATAAACAAATGGGACTACATCAAATTAAAAAGATATACACAGCTAAATAAACATCATCAAAATGAAAAGGGAGCCCCACTTATGGGAGAACATATTTGTCAACAATACATTGAACAAGGGTTTAATCTCTAAAATATACAAAGAACTTATACAACTCAACAACAGGAAGACAAACAGTCCAATCAAAAATGGGCAAAGGACCTGAATAGACACTTCTCCAAGGAGAACATAAAGGTGTCCCATAGACATATCAAAAAATGCTCAACATCACTAGCCATCAGAGAGATGAAAATTAAAACCTCAATGAGATGTCACCTCACACATGCCAAAATGGCTATCATCAATAAATCAACAAACAATAAGCACTGGTGAGGGTGTGGAGAAAAGGGAACCCTATTGCACTATTGGTGGGAAGGCAGACTGGTACAGCCACTATAAAAAACAGTATGGAATTTCCTCAGAAAACTGAAAAGTGAAAACTGCTTTTTAACTTAGCAATTCCACTATGGGGACTATATCCTAAGAAGCCCCAAATACAAATTAAAAAGAATATATGCACTCTTATGTTCATAGCAGTGCTATTTACATTACCCAAGATTTGGAAACAGCCTAAGTACCCATCAGTTGATGAGTGGATAAAAAAAAAACAAAACAAACTGTGTTACATTCACACAATGGAATACTATGCAGCAGTAAAAAGAAGGAATACTTACCTTTAGTTACAGCATGGATGGAAGTGGAAACTATAATGCTAAGTGAAATAAACCAGTAGGTGAAAGACAAATATCATATAATCTCACTTATAAGTAGAATCTAATGAACAAAGTAAACTAATAAGTAAAATAGAACTAGAGGCATAGAAATGTGGAACAGACTGACAGCTGTAAGAGAGGAGGGGGAAAGGTGGGGACTGATTGAAAGAAGATGAAAGGACTTGTCAAAGAACATACAACAATGACCCATGGACCTGGGCAACAGTTTGTTGATTGACTGTGGGAGTGGGGACGCAGGCTGGGTGAAGAGGGGAAAAGAGGGGGAAATTGGGATAACTCCAACAGCATAAATAATAACATTATTTAAAAAAAATGAAAATGTGTGGCAATGGTCAAGCAAACCTATGCAGGATTCAGTTAAAGCAGCAGCAGCAATGGGGAAGATTCTAGGAATCCCTCAGATTAGATGTGTAGAAAAGAGGGAGTAGTGGGGTTTTTATGGTTTATGAGAGAAAATTAATAATATTGTAGCTCCAGGTTCTAATATGAAAAATATAGGAAGAGATCAGGTTTGAGTAATAAATGAAGAACATGAATACATATTGAGGTCTGCAATGATCAGATTTTCCTTTATATGCTCTCTAGCATTTCTTTTCTCTTGATTTCTATCTAATTTCCATAAAATTGATTTGAATGTTAAAAATACAAGTTAATACTTTTCTTATGTGTGGTTCTGGTACCATATTTAATCCACTCTATTCCATTCATGTTTTTTTTATGCTGAATAATAGCTATTGGCACTCAAACAAATGAGAAATAATAATTATAAAACTGTAAAGACCTAATACTCCATACCATTATATGTTTATAACATAAATATTTTAATTTAAAAATTATTATTTTATCATTCATTATAAATTAAAACAACAAGATAGCATTATATAGCTATTAGAATTACCAAAACCCAAGACAGAGACAATACCAAATGCTAAAAGAACGTAGAGCAACAGGAATTCTTACTCATTAGTGGCGGGGATATGAAACGATACAGCCACTTTGAAGACAGTTTGGTGGATTCTTACAAAACAGAACATAATTTTAACAAATGATCCAGCAATCACACTTCCTGCTATTAACCCAAAGAATTTCAAAACTTATATACACAGAAAAACCTGCACATATATGTTTAGAGCAGCTTGATTCATAATTGTGACAACTTGGAGGCAATCAAGATATTCTACAGCAAGTGAATGGATAAATAAACTGCTACATCCAGACAATGGAATATTAATCAGTGCTAGAAAGTAGTGAGCTGCTAAGTGAGGAAAAGACATGGAAAAAACCTGAATTCATATTTCTGAGTGAAATTATTTGACATTCTGGAAAAGACAAAACTATGGAGGCAGTAAAAATTAGTGGTTGCCAGGGACTAAGGGGTGGGGGCAGACAAAGATAGGATGAGGTAGAACGCAGAATTTTTTGGACAGTGAAAATACTCTGCATGATACTACAACTACTCTGCATGATAGATTCATGTACAATGTCAAGAGTGAATATTAATTTAAACTGTGGACTTTGGGTGATTTGTGTGGCAGGTTCATCAGTTATAACAAATGTACCACTCTAGTGGAGTGAGTTAATAATTGCAGGGGTCAGGTTATGCCTGTGTTAGGGCAGGGGGTATATGTGAAATCTCTGTACCTTCTTCTCAATTTTCCTATATACCTAAAACTGCTCTAAAATAATAAAATCTTTTAAAAATTTGAATGATCATTACATCTCTTTTGGGTGTCATACTGAGAATTATGCTACCAAATGAGTTTTCATTTTTTGTCTTCAACACCAACTCTACTCAACTTTTGAAGGAAATACATTTTTCGTAAAAATATTTCATTACTGTAGAGTTTCATCTGTGGTCTACATATGATGGTGTCTCTAATTCTGAAAGGCTTTCTCACCATCCTCATTTTCTGAGAGAGGGGTCAATTCTCTGGTTGTCCAGGCAATTACATAAACTAATAACTTAGTACATCTATAACTAGTTACATGCATGCTAATCGAGAGAATGTCACTTCCCTCTACTACATAATAAACTCCACTGAGGATGCAGTCAACCAGGTCTATTCTGTTTTACTGCTATTTCAACTAGTGTCTAGCACAGTGTCTGACGTATGGCAGGTGCTCAATAAATATTTGGCTCATTAATACAATACCTGAACAAAAACAACAAAAAAGATGAAGGGAGAGGACATTAAGCTAAGGGAAATAAGCCAGAGAGAGAAACAAATATCAGATGGTATCACTTATATGTGAAATAAAAAATGGGAAGGAAGGAAGGAAGTAAAGGGAGGAAGGAAGGAAGGAAGGCAGAAGGAAAGAATCAAAATCATAGACATGGGGGGTAGAAACGTGGTTGCCAGAGTCTGCAGGGTGGGGGAAACAGGGAGAGGTTGGTAAAACTTTCAGTTATAATTTGAATAAGGTCTGAGTATCTAATGTATAACATGGTGAATACAGTTGGTAATACTGTATTGTATAATTGAAATGTGTTAACAGAGTAGAGTTTATGTTCTTGACTTAAAATAGGTAAATATGTGAGGTTATAGACATGTTAAATTACTTGGGGGAATAATCCCTTTATGATATATATGTATATAAAATCATCATGTTTTACACTTTAAATATCTCATAACTTTATTTGTCAATTAGACATAAATAAAGCTAGAAAAAATGAGAACAATAACAAAGCAATACAGTTTAAAATCCATCAATACCCACTTAGCCTAGTATTTTCTAAATAATATGCTTCAACTGTATTGCAATATTTGCCCAACCATACTCCATGAAATTTATTCACTATAAATGCTGTCATAATATTAAGCATACAAAGAATAACAGCTTGCCATCATCAGTTATGATAATTGGTTCATTTAGCACACAGTTGTTTATTGAATGTCTAGTATATTTCTTGCATGGCATCAGTCACAGTGCATAGAGTGGTAAACCAGTGAGCAATGACCATCTCCTTCTTCACACCGGGTCACACTAGCCTGCATTTGTAGGACTGACAGGTCATTATGACTTATCTTCTTGAAAGGTCTTAAGACAATTCTTGACCACTTATTTCCTGGTTCACTCCAAGCCTTAGTAAAAGAATGCAATGAGCTATACAAACAATTGCTTTTTGGCGAATTCATTTATTTTTAGCTTAAAACAGGTCATCTCTCCCTTCTCCCATATCCCTGCTTTTGAGTGGTTTCTTTTTCCTCTGCCTCCTCTCTCTTCTCTCTCTTACCAAGGGAAACTCAGCTTTCCTGGGTGGCTTTTTCATGGGCTTCATCATCTCCCACTCCTAAGTCAGAGGACAGGTGGAAAAACTGACTCTTGTCCCCGGACTATGCCTTCTCATTGCTGCCTTAATGTGAAGTTAGTATCATCCATTCATTTATATCATTCAATTCTAATCACCCTTAATCTTGCATTCGTCTTTAGTACTCACTTTTATCTTCCTAGATGTTTTACCACTTGGCTCACATTTTTGCTTCCAACCCTTTATTGCTTTTCTTTGAAATTGAAGCCACAAATGTTATGATGGGAGGAAGTATATTGGCTAAGAGCATAGATTCAGGAATCACACCATTTGGGTTTGAATGTTAACTCTAACACTTCAACTGTGATTTAAGGCAATTGAATATCTTTTGCCTTATTTTTCTTATTTGTAAAATGAGTACTGATAATATCTACCCTACAAGGATTATGAGTTAGGACCCATAAAACACTTAAATAGTTACTGGCACTTAAGAAAACACTTTAAAATACCATTACCATTATTATCCTTGGTAACATTAATATGCAAACCATTGACTATTGACTTTAACTTCTGGATGTATTGGCATGTACACATAGTTCTACCTTGAAGCAGCTGGTCCCCCAGCCCTACTTTACTCTAAGATTTCAAATGTTGTGCTTCTCTCCCACTATAAAAATCCTTCCTCCTCTTTCTCACTCTTGAAAACTCCCAGAAGTTTCTTTCTCTTCCCTTGCTTTAAATCAGTGGTTCTCTCCCAATTATTCCAAATATTAGCAACCTAACTTCCAAAACTTTAATTCTCATAATTTTGTAATATGAGTTTTAATTAGTCTAAACATAACCTCTCCTCTCTTTTTTGAACACATATACTTAATAGCTCTCAATGCCCAGAGATTGATAATCTTACTTGTCCTTTAATAACTAAATTTACCCATATAAAGCACACCAAGTGGTTATAGCTATAAAACAATTACTGCAGGATTTACAACCACTAGATTTAACACCAAATACATTTCTGAAATGTGGAAGTTCCTGGGGACTACATGCTAACAAGAATAAAAAGAACTCTTAGAAAATTATGAAGAAAAATATTTCATGCATTATTGAAAGTTAATATAGAGATGTTACATAACTTTAAACTTTGTCTCCTTTATAAAAATCTAAAACTTTACAAGGCAGCCAATATAATCTTTCCTTCTTTTTTTTATTTTTTATCAACCTATGTTTTAAGTTACTGCTATGGAAAACAGAAAATTATATGTAGCATGAGGTGACTGTTTAGTAAGTCTTCCCATTGTTGTCATCCCATTAGGTATGACCTGCTTGGCTAGGCATCCATGACTTCCAAACCATTAGAAATTTCCTCACTTACTCTATAAGCTCGACATCTTCTTTCCTTTTTTACTCAGTCTGTCCACAAAAATACAATCCATTAGGTTTCTAGTCACCGAATAATCTCTCACTGAAAATCACATTCCTGTCTTGTGTCCCTGAAATTATTCCCTGATCACCTCAATTAGTATTCTGGGTTTTTCAAACTTTTTATTTTTACATTTCAAATCTTCTGATTTATGTACATGAAAGGCTAATCACATGCAATGGGTAGAATTTCATTATTTGTACTCTCAATTGGCAACATAATTATTTAGTATAACTCTACAGAGTTTTGGGAGAGCCATCTGTCATGAGCAAATAACATAAATAAGTTACCTCAAAATCTGTTTCAAAGAAGCAATATCAAACTAAAAATGTAGCCACAGAATGACTATTCCTAAAGTCATTAAATTTGTATTAGGAATGTGAGGGGAAATGAGGGGGAGACTTATCATGGGTGGGTCAGGCACACAGTTATTCTTGCTCACTGAATTCTTTAGTCCTGCTTAACAAGATGATATTGTTATTGCTGACACCAACCAGACACGTGTTGTATACTGGAGACACAGCATGCTGATTTTTATTTCCCAAATATGTCACTCTTTCACACCTTCCAGCCTTTGAGGATACTATTCCCTCTGCACAGAGTGCCATCATTTCACCTCTTCATGTGTTTCATGATTTGATAAAATCCAAATCATTCATCAAGCAGACAGACTGAGCTTCACTGAAAATTATAAAACTTTTCTCAAGCTTCCCTGGGCTAAATAGTTCCCTCCTTTCTACTTCCAAAACACTGTGATATTTATTCTTTTATTTACTGAACAGGTATTGGGTAACTCATATTTTAAACAATGGGGCATAGTGGTGAACAAGAAGATAGGATTTCTGCTCTCAAGGAGGCAATGTTATGATATTTTCAGTTTTGCATTTATAATAGTAGTAAAATATTTACTTCTGTTTTCCACAAGTAGACTATAAATTTTATGTTTTGGATGTCTCTTCATCCTTATGTTTATTATAATGTCTGGCACATATTAAGCACTCAAGAGATGTTTAATATAACTTATTAGAAAATTAGACTTTAAAAGGCAAACTTCAAATTATAGAGAAATGCTGTTCAGACAACTCCATATATTCATTTTTAATTGAGAAAACAATACTGTTGGATGTGCCTTATAAAATGATTCTGAATGGCTAAATTGGTCCCCCCTCCAAAATGGTCTTCTCCTGTCTCTACCTGATGCTATTAAGGTTATTAGAACATTCGAACATTCATTAAACCCCATCCCAGAGCTTTTTTTTTCCCAAAATCTGTTTGCAACCCACATAATTATTATGGAAACTGCTGTTCTACCCACATGTAATCATCATCCTGCCAAATCTCTTACCAATAGCATTTAACAGATATTTTGGGATTTTTTTTCCCAATAGTGGGAGTCTACTGACTGCTCGGCTGTCTTCACATGATATTCCTTTTTTTTCCTCCCCTGGGGGCGTAGAAGGTGTTAGAAACTCTAAATAATAGTGAAAAGCAAGGAAGGATATTATACTTTTAAATAAAAATTCTAATGAATATATGCCAGTAAACATCAGTGAATTGTTTAGTTAAGGGAAAACAAACAAACAAACAAACAAAAAGCACAATACAGAATTTTCTAGAAAATGGTTAGGTTATTTACTGAAAATCAGCTGATTTCTGGGGATTGTAAATCTTAGGCTTTCAATTTCCAAGACTATACAGAATAAATAGACATGGATTGGAGGAGCTATCTCAGAATATTCAAAAGGAGGATGGAAAGTCAGGAACCTAAAGTTTGCAGTGTGTCTAACATAGGACAGATGATTGCCATTGCATTACTTTTCCTAATTCCCTAGATTTTACCATTCAGGAAACTGAGGCTCTGAGGGATCAAGTAATCCATTTGAAATCCCACAGCAAATACAGAGGGGATTTAAATCCAGATCTTTCCAGTTTTAAAACTTAACACTTTCTATATTTCACAGAGCCTCCAAAATAATGGCATACAGTGGTGAGAGCATGAAGAATATTTCTTAACGGAGATGCTTCAAAGGCACATAAATGGGGGACAGGGACCATAGGGTTGGGACTGTACCTGCAGAATTCTAACACGGAATCCAAGATTCCTGCTGTCTGGTATAACCTGTTCTCAATTATTTTTCAATCAAATACTAATCACCATAGGTACTACTGTGAAGGAATTTTCAAGATGTAATTAAGGGTCCAAATAAATTTACCTTAAAATAGGGAAATTATTCCTCAACCAAACTGACCCATCCAGGTGATCCTTGAAAAGGGTCCTGGCTCTTCCCAAAGACATTCAATCATGAGAGGGATTTAGCATGAGACAGCTGCAGGAAAAGCTCCACTGCTGGCTATGAAGTCAGAGGGAGCTTTGTGTAAAGGAATGGAGGTGAACTCCAGGACCTGAGAGTGACCCCAGACCACAAAGCAATAAGGAAACGGGGACTCAGGTCTACATCCAAAGGGAATTGAATTCAGTCAAAAATTTGAATGAGTTGGGAAGCAGATTCTCCCACAAGGCTTCCTGCAAAGGAATGCAGCTGGGAAACACATGATCTCAGCCTTTTTAATCCTGAATGGTGAACCCAGTTATGCCATACATGGACTCCCAACCTTCAGAAGGTATGAGATAATTAGTGGATATTTTTTGAAACTGTTAAATCTGTGGCAATTTGTTACAAAGCAGTAGAAAGTTATTCCCAACTCCCCACCTCTTTTCTATATTTCCCCACTTGGAAGGCCAAGTATATTAATACTGGAAGGAATGCAATCTTAGGAGGTCTGACCTAACTTTATGTTTGGTCAGAGTAGACTGACTTCCAAACACTTGGGGAATTATAAAAAAATGATGAACAGTATTAAACATTAGAATAGATGGGACATCCATCCTGCCTCAGTGTAGGCTGTAGGATGGCAAGTGCTCTCCCTTCTGGTTTTAAGTCTTGTCCTTCCAGAAATGCTTCCTTATTATACACATCCTTCAAAGAAGATAGGCTGAGAAAATGTGTAAATAGGTTATTTTGTGAATTACACAATCCATGTGTCTCTTGGCATATTATAGTCATTTGAAGAAATGCAAAGATTGAAGCAATTGCATAAAATGTGCAGTATAGAGTAAGATAAATGGTTCAGTTAAAAAGAGAAAGCACATTATGGGTAGGGTACCCCCAGCTTTATATAGCATTTTGTATGTGTCCTCATGAAGTTTCCTTGCTTAAATAACCTTCCAGTTTTCAGTCTGCAAACTTCTTTTCCACTGAATTGTACCAGTTTCTCCTATTACTGCTGCTAAGCTAAACACAGTGTTTGGTCAAACAGTCAATACTTACTGTTTGAACACATTAAATTTCAAGCAATAAGGCAGATTTCATGATGTGTTGACAAATATAACTGCCACCCTCCATGTGTTTTCTTTCCTTATTTTTATAACAGATTGTGAGGGACTTATAATTTTGATCTTATATATTTCCTCGTACTTTGCTTAACCTGCTGCAGTATCTGACACTACTCTTTCATGTAGCAAAGCCCGATGGGCAACATTGCATATGCCAATTTCTTCACAGAGTGCTGTGTATAAGGAATAAACAGAAGGAAAAAATCTCACTCCCTACTCACTCTTCAGCATTTGAGCCTGACAAATGAAACCTTACAAAATAACAGTGATTACATATTTAGGGTGTGCTATCCACCAGGTATTATATATAGTATAATCCTGTGAAGTAGATGTTTTTACATCTTCACATTTCATGTTAGGAAACTTCAGTTTGAAAAGTAGTAAATCATCCAGGGCTATAACAGGATTCAAACTTAGTCTACCTAAATCTAAAAACCAAAACTGAACCTGTACAACCTATTAATGTGGTATTTGATCCAAATCTGTGTCCAAAGTTATCTGATTTTGTATATGAAAATGTAAAGAGAAGAGTTATTTTAATTTTTATTATACACACACACACACAAACACACACACATACCCATACCTTGGAATTGTTTTCTTTTCTATTTCCTCCCCAAAACTGTAAACAGAGAACTACTTTAAACCACTGCAGTCATCTTCTGATAAAATACCCGTGTTTGTAGTGTAAGGAAAGTTATGAAGAGTCTCACTCTTCATGAGGGAAAGCACTATTACAAAATGCCCAAGAGACCCTGATATCTGTACATAAATGGAGAATGGACTATCTTCAATTCCCATGTCCCTCTGAGGCAACATGTTTTTCCTTGACAACGTATCCTCATGACACAGACTGAAACCAAGTCTATTGTTAACTTCTCACATCTATCGGATATGGTTTACCATTGAACATTTATAAGCTGCGGAAGACCAGTAAGTAATTGAGAATTGTTCTGGGTGTGAGATGAAGTTTTAGAATAATCATTATAGGAGAAGCCAGACAAAAATCAGAACCTGAAAGTCTGAAAAACATAGATGCCATATGACCAATAATTAATCCAAATAAACTGAAAGTGTAAATCATACTGAAACCAAACAGCTACTTCCATTTCTAGCTATGGTAGATTGAACAAACTCCCTCTGAAAACAACTGAGAAGGCTGGATAAACTTTAAACAAAAATGTATTTATGCTGTTAGAAAACTATCTGGTCAGCTAGCACTCAAGAGACTAAGATCCTGGAGAGCAAAAACATGTACTGAGGTAAAACTTACCTTTGAGGTATGTGGCAGTTCATTGAAAGGCAAGGAAAAGAGGATAAGAAGTTGGAACAATAGCAGCAGGTGAGGCTCCAAAGCTGATATAGCTCATTGGCTGGTGACCTGAATATGGCAGAGATACCAGCTGAGCTCCCTGTCAGGTAGGGCCATCAGCTTGACTCTACAGATGGACAGGGCTACTGGTGGCAACCTCTACTTGGGTGCAGCTGTGAGGAGGTACGTGGCCTTCCAAGACCTAAAGGCTAATTGCTGTAAAGCTCACCCTCCTTCTCTCTGATTCTGATTCTTAGAAGTCAAAACCCACAGATTTTCCTAGTTATCTCAGTGAGGTGAGGCCCAAGTGTGCCTCTCAGAACTACTCTGCAACATTTCGGGAGCTAGATGTCTACCTTGGGCTCTTGCCGCATCCCCCAGCAAAACCATAAACCAAGGGAGGCCCTCTCACTGTGGGGCTGTGCCAGCCTAGGAGAGGGGCAATGTTGTCAGAAGGTAGTTGCTCCTCTTATCCTTCTAAATGTTGTCCTTCTCAGCCTGTCTTCTCAGGGGGTACTTCAGCCTTACCCCTAGGTTCTTGGATTTTCACAATGATGTCTTGTCTATGGATAGCTGTTAGTTGGTCCTCTTGTGAGCACAACTGAAGTCAAGAACAACCTATGACTCCATATTGATTATATCATGGTGGCCAGCAGTTTAATTTCTATAGAAATTTTAAACATGAATGTCACATAGACCAATGTACAGTTTTGATAGATGACTCCTTATGTAAATAAACTTGAAGAAATAAAATTAGGGTACTTATTAGGAAGCTTCTGCAATACTTCAGGTGAGGATGAATGAGCATTCATAAAAGGGAAGTGATCATAGAATGAAAAGTAAGGGACTAAAGTAAAAACTATGTTAGGAGTTCAAAGAGGCAGGGCTTGTTGGTTAATATTCTGCAGTGTGTGATGAAGGAAAAGGAGTCTGGAATGGCTGAACTTTCTTATTTGAGTGACCAGTAACATTTACTAAAGAGAAATGTGTCAAGAAGTTTAGTTTCAGATATGTTGATTTTGAAATGTTGGCAAGACACTCAAGTGGATTATGTAAAAAATGCATCCTTTAAAGCTAAAGAGGGGTAGGACTAAGGGTGGGAGGTAGGGGTGGGTGAGGCAGGGGAAAGTGGTGGTGGGAGAATGGGGACAACTGTAATTGAACAACAATTAAACAAAAAGAACACAATTATACATATAGTCTGAATTCAGAGAAGTCTGGCCTGAGATATTCAATTTAAATGTGGTCAACAAAGCAGTCCTTGGTAGAACTGTTACAGGAAATATGATTACCCAATGAGAATGTTATGCATGATATGAGCGAGGGAGAAATGCAGAAGGCCAGATAATACCAAAACTTATGGAACACATGGAGAGGAAGATGTCCATCTGAGATTTTGATGAAGAAAAGGTAAGGAGGGAAGAGAGTAACAGTGGGAGTAGTGACAGGGAGTGGAGTGCTAACAAAAAGCCAAGGAAGGCAAGAGCTTCAACAGGAACACCATAACTGTCTTTAGGATCTGGCAATGCAATTGGGGAGATTTGGTGGAATGGTAAAGACAGAAGCCAGATTTTAGTGGAATGAGATGAAGGAGAAGAAAGGAAGGCGATCAAACTGATATATGGATCAGGACAGGATTCAGTTGCATGCTTTTCTCTAGTAGTTCTCCACAGCTTAGACCCAGAACTGTAGCAGGTGGAATATAGAATGGATTTCACTAAATGAGTGAAGTGTAAGATCAGGTTTGCAAGAGATTTGAAGGTTTGGTTGGGAAATTGGTCTGATCAATCAACTATGGCATAAGATTATTAAGAAGGCCAGGCTGGCCTGGAAGAAGCTGAGACATTGGAAGGGATAGAGAAATCATAAAGTGACAAAATTCTATGGGAGCAAGGCCATGGAAAGGACAGCAAAAATAAGAGACAGAAAAAGAAAAAAAAAAAAAAGATGCTAAAAGTGAATTGAGAGATGATGAAATCATGCTTATTCAGAGAACTGGATACTGGATTTACATTTTCTAGGAGATGAAGGAATTCAGGATGTGCCACTAGACATGTGCTAGCAGAGAGGGGGCATTTGTTTCTCTTACCCACCATGCAACACTATTCTTTTCAATTAAATTTCACTTCAACCAATTATTTTTAATCTCCCATGTATTATCATGTTAGATTATAATAAAGAAATCTTACTACTAGAAGCTCTTGAACAGGCATCAGTAAACATTTTAATAACAAGGAGGTTATTTTTTTTTTTGTTATTGTTATTTGTTGAATTGTTTTAATCCAATGTGATGTTCATTGGATGGGCAGAATATTTTTATCTAAATGGGTACATCGCTTTCTTTCTCTTCTCTGCTAACAAGAAAAGCACTGATAGTATCTGTCCTCTAGGGCAGTTAGAGTTTTACACAAAGAGTCACTCACATGTACACACGCTAACATATGCAAACATGTATACATCTATATACACCCAGATACATATAAATTAGCATAGGAAAAACAGAATCTGTTATTTTTAGTAAGCATTCCTTCACCTGAGTGTTGATTCCCTACAGGATATTTTGTAAAGAGAAAAACAGTTGCAAAGAACCAAGACAATATGATATGCAGTTATAAAATTATTGGCAATGAAGATTACAAAGTTTGAGTCGCAATTCGACACAGAAGAGTCAACCATGTAAATATTCAACACTCTGAGTTTGAAGTGAAGCGGTTCAGTCATTCTCCTCTGGACCTGTCTCTCGTGATGAAAGCCACCCAGAGAAGCCTGGCAATTTAAGAATAGTTTATTTCTGAGTCGTAGACTCATTTGTTTCTCATCTGACCAAATTCATTTATTATGGATATTTTTAGGCTGCTAAAATTGCTTTTTTAGTTTGTGATTGCCCCTAAATGGTTTAAATGTACTGGCTGTTCATGTTTTAATGTCCAGTTAGAGCAAAACACGTTTCAGAAGTAAGAAGAAAAAAAAGTTTTGGGATGTGTATTTTATCTTTAGTAGAAAATATAAACCCAGGCAATGAAGAAGAATAGAGAAGGGTTGGACAGGGCCAAATAGTTCGTAGTTTTATATTAGGAGACACCACACTATTCTGAAGAAAAATTATAATTAACAAGCATTCACATGCTATAGGTTGTGGGAGTGTGTTGCAGTGTTTGAAACGAGCAGATGTGAGGACAAGGTGGAGACTTTACAGAGAAGCTCTGAGAGGATTCAGAGAAGCATGGAGGAAGAATCAGCGCGTCTTGTTCATATGCTGGATCTAAGAAGTACCGGAGTGAAGTAGACAATCAATCTGAGTCCTATTTGGGTAGGGAAGGGGTGCTGAGAGTCACTGACCTTTGCTGCAGTTTGAATGACTGACCACCTCCTCCTTGAAACTCTGTTATCCCATGGCACCGCCCTTTCCTGGCACTCCTCCCACTGCCCTCACTGCTCCCTTCTCTGGCATTCTCTTGGGTGAGCCTCTGCACCGTGGGGGTTAGTGTTCCCCAGGGTTTTGTCTTTGGCACTTTCTACTTGCACTTTCATAAAGTCTCACATTTCATCCCATGACTTCAATTATTATTTTTATCTAGTTACTTCTAAATCTCTACCTCCAGCCTTATTATACTTCACGATCTCTAGATCAGAGTATTCGACACCTGTCAGATAGACAACTTGTCCAAAACTATACTAGTTATCATTTTTCCCAGCAGGAACATTTGTCCTTTACAGGAAAATAGGTCCCACAACATTCTGCTGTGCATACGGATGCTACCATATTTCCTCCAATTGTTCAAACCATTATCTTAGTGGAGGGCCAGTGTCACTCCTATTTTTTTCAAGGATTGCCCCCTTCCAGATACAAAGTCATTGTGATTCCATGTCCTTACTATCTTGGGAACGTATTTTTCCATGAGTACCCAAGTGATGAATTTATTTAGGAGCTCATCCTCTTTCACTTGGAATATGTACTACTGGTCTCCTTCTGCTATTATTGGAAATGTTTATAAAACACAAATTAAGTATTATTACATCTCTGCTTAAACATTTTCATTGGCTCTCTCTGCCTTTAAATGAAGGCCAAACTTCTCAACAAGAACACAGATCTTTCATGTTGTTGTCCTTGCTCAGTGTTATCGCTCATCATTCTCCTGTTCTTTCTGTATGCCCTGATTACTTTAAGTTCCTCCTAGAAGATATCATGATTTCTTACTAATTCTTTCTACTACCAGTTTCAATAATCATTCATGGTAGATTAGTCACACTTTCCCTGCTCATTTTACTAAATTTGACCTGGTTTGAGATGCCTTTTCTTCTAAGCCTTTTATAATCCTAGCTGTCTAAAAGAAAGATGCATTTTTGTACCATAAACACCTTGTGCTTAATTTCAATTTACCATACAGCGCATTGCATTTCAATAGTTTATATGCCTCTCTTCTTCAAGAAAGAGCAGTTAACCCATTGCTTATCAATGAATCAGGGACTCCTGAATACTGAATAAACAGGAATGTGATGATTTTTAAAGATGAAGGACTTTGTCATGAGAAGGAAAAGAGAGGTATGCTAGCAATTTAAATGACAAAGGATTTTGGAAGATTTGCTGAACTTTCAGGCTTGTGGGGTATATGAGAGGGGAAATAACATTTTCCTACTTCAAGAAGATTAAAATCTTGGTTGATAAACTTCTGATACACAAAATAATTTAGAACAACCTGAAGCTATAAGCAAATGTCAGGTGCTATGATGTGCACAAGAAGAGAAGTTCAGCAGTAAGGGATATTTAAAGGAATAAAAAGGATAATCAAAGCAGGCTTTAAAGAAAAGAACTTGAATTGAGTTTTTATGCATTTATAGCTTTTGTGTAGGCTGGGAAAAATGGGATATTTCAGGTAAAGTTACCAGCAGGAAAAGAATGGAGATTTTCATGGCATGTGTGAGTGGTGGTAAGAATTCCAACTTAACTATCGACTCTGTGAAGATCCAAACTCTCCAAAGATTCTGACCAACAATTACAACTGTTTACCAGATGGTTCTGTCAAGGTGTCCCACCCTCATCTGAAACCCTGTACTTAAAAGTAAACTTATCTTCTTTAAAAAAATCAGACTTATATTCTTTACTCCCTAGTCATTTGCCCTGTCTAGATTTATTTCAAAGTTATCTAGACTTCAAAACTTGGTTGCATTTTTCCACATCCCTCACCCACAAGTCCAGTAATGATCTTGGCTCATAATAGACTCTCTATAAATGCTTGTTGAAGTAAAACCAACATGACCACGTGGAAAGATATACATAGGGGCAGATGAACTGAGTGTGTAAATGCAGAAAGAATAGATGTTAACACTGAGGGTCTGGGCATCCTCGTATATAGGACAATCACTCACAGTGTTTAGAGAATTAGAAACATCGAGTGCTTAGACCTGCAGTTCTAGTTTCATGAACCTTTAAATAAAAGCTCTGAGGTTAATTCTTACAAAGAACTAGGCAACAGGAATCATTAGGAAAGTCAAAGTGTTTTGTTCTTTAGGGAAGGCATGAGCATTCCATAAAACTTAATTTAATTCCTTGAATTTTATTATAATACTCATAAAATTTAGTCTGTCTAATTCAGTGTTTTATTCCCCTAATTGATTGGTTTTATCACTATGATTGACTGGAGTCCCATTTCCAGCCTTTCCAGAGTAACGTAGTGAATGATAAATTCTTCGAAGACATAATTAATTTAGTCTTCAATGAGTTATTTATAAACTTAAATGTTTATGAGGCACAAATTATATATCTATGCTACTGTTGAGTTACAATGATAAATAAGACATTCTTTACCCACTCTTATCTGACCCCACACACAGTTAAGTTCCTTGGGGGCAGCTATTATATCTTTGTTATATTTATATCTCAAAACTTGGAAAAGAGTAAACGCTGAAAAAAAATTTGTTGAATTGATGGATGACAAATTATACATTACAATGACTATCTGATTTACATATGCATATGATGCTACAGGAAGTATAAAAAGAATAATTACTTATTGCCTAGAACAGAGTATTTCAGAGGATAGATTTTCAGTTTTGTTGAAAACTTTTTGAACAAAAAAGTGACTAAGACACAGTGAATCCTGTAACTCCTTACTCCATTGTTGTCAAGCTACTAGATAAAGGAAGTGACTATTTTTTAAGTGAAAATTAAAGACTTGATAAGTTAATGGATCTTTAAAGTTAATCTATTCAAATAATCAACAGTTATTTATTTAGCACCTACTGTGTGGTCAAATGGTGACCAAGACACATACACTTTTGTTAAAGGAACTCAGTGATTATTCACCTGAAATTATATAAATCAATTTGTATTTGAAAATGAAAATAATCTGTTCTGATTACCTAACTTTTTGAAAAATACTTGAAAGCTGTGGAAGTGCAGCTAGAGTAATGACATAACAAGTTGTTATATAAATGGATTATATTATTTTATCGGTGGACAACCTGTAATTTCACATTTTTACTTATGTTAATGTCCAATGAAGTTAATTTTTCTATACTCATTTATGTGACTAGAATATATATATATATATGGGAAAAGTCCATCCATTGTTAATATAACAAGAATGGTTTGCACAGCATCAATGTAACCTAGCAGCCAAGGAGAGTGGACTGGAATGCATATGCATGAACAATGATGACTTCAATGTATTAGTCAGTAGGGTGGTAGTTGCCATTGAGTGAGCATGTGCACTGGGTGGCTGTCACATTCAAAATGACTGAGTGAGCAGAGCAACAAATCTGCATCAAATTTTGTGATAAGCTAGAACAGTCCTCCATAGAAACTATTTGGATGATTCAGAAGGTTGGAGCTATGGGCAACTGGTGATTGGCAGCTTCATCATGACAAGGCAGCTGCTCATGCATCACACCTTGTGCAGAGTTTTGTGTGAAACATCAAAGCACCCAGGTGACTCAGCCCCCCCTATACAGCCCAGATTTGGCACCCTGTGACTTCTGGCTTTTCTCAAAACTAAAATCACCTTTGAAAGGGAAGAGGTTTTGGGGCATTGATGAGATTCAGGAAAATACTACAGGGTAGTTGATGGAAATTAGGAGAACTGTGTGAGGTCCCAAGGTGTCTACTTTGAAGGGGACTGAGGCATCATTGTCCTATGTACATTTCTTGTATCTTATACCTTTTTCAATAAATGTCTCTATTTTTCATAGTACATGGCCAGATACTCTCTGGACAGGTTATATATGTGTTTGTATTGTATATATGTGCACATACATGTATATGTACATATATGTATACATGTGTTTATATGTATATATGCACATGTGTATACATTTGTTATTCAGTTGTACATTTATAGCAGCATTCAGAAGATCAAACTTATAGTGGGTAGTGTTTTTTGTTGATATTCACTCTTGTCTTCCCCTGTTGCAAACACATTTCAATTCTAGAGATCAGTCCGGATTGGTCTCAATCAGAGTAATCTCTTTTATTGCCACAGGTATTGTTTTAGGTAACCTTAGTCAATATAATTATAATTTGTTTCTCCTGGTCTAATCGGGATATTTTCTGGATTCTGTGGGACATAGATATTCTCTTTCTCCCTCTGGAAAATGTTATAAGAAATTGTAAAGCTGCTAATTGCTATTATTCACCATGAGGGAGAAACCAATCTGAGAGTAAAGTTGAAGCATGGAGAGTCACAAAGAAATGGAGTCAGATTCCTGGTCACACCATGCCTAAAACTTGACCACCTTAGACTTTTAAATTACGTGAACTAATAAGTCCTCTTTAATGTTGAAGCCAGTCTACATTATCTGTTACCTATGTTAAAAACAAAAATATTAAATCTTATAAGCAGGTGTGAAATTCAGATGTGGCTAGAAATTTATCATTGATCAAACGGCTGTAACTTTGTGCTTGATTTGCCACATTAAACATGTAGATGGAAGAAAGAGACTTATTGAATTCTAAAAATTGGCAGGTTTTTAAATTAATCTTTTACATTATCACAATAATACAAATGTACTAGTTTTTGATCCACTCATTTACTGGTCGGCACTTAGGCTCTTTCCAGCACTTGGCTACTGTAAATAGCACTGCTATGAATGTAGGGGTGCATAAGTCCTTTTGAAATTGGTGATTTTGGATTCTTATGGTATATTCCCAGTAGTGGAATTGCTGGGTCAAAGGGCAGTTCCATTTTTAGTTTTTTGAGGAAATTCCTTATTATTTTCCATAGTGGCTCCACCAGTTTGCATTCCCACCGACAGTGCACTAGGGTTCCCTTTTCTCCATATCCTCACCAGCATTTGCTGTTTATAGATTTGTTAATGATGGCCATTCTGACTGGTGTGTGGTGATATCTCATTGTGGTTTTAATTTGCATCTCTCTGATGGCCAGTGATGTTGAACATTCTTTCATATGTCTATGGGCCATCTGCATGTCCTCTTTGGAGAAATGTCTATTCAGGTCCTTTGTCCATTTTTTAATCGGATTGTTTGTCTTCCTGTTGTTGAGTCTTATGAGTTCAATATATATTTATATATTTGGAGATCAAACCCTTGTCTGATGTATCATTGCCAAATATATTTCTTCATACGGTTGGTTCCATTTTTATAATGGTTTCCTTAGACATGCAAAAGCTTTTTCATTTGATGTAGTTCCATTTGTTTATTTTTCCTTCATTTCCCTTGCCCCAGGGGATATATTGGCAAAAATATTGCTATGCAAGAGATCTGAAATTGTACTGCCTATGTTTTCCTCTAGGACTTTTATGGTGTCACAACTTACATGTAAGTTTTTTATCCATTTTGAATTTATTCTGGTATATGGTGTAAGTTGGTGGTTTAGTTTCATTTTTTTTGCATGTACCAGTCCAGTTCTCCCAACACCATTTATTGAAGAGGCTGTCTTTATTCCATTGTATGCTCATGTGCCCTTTATCAAATATTAATTGACTATAGTGATCTGGGTTTATTTCTGGGTTCTCTATTCTATTCCAAATGCAATACACCACAAAAATAAAGTGAAGGACAAAAATTACATGATCATATCAATAGATGCTGAAAAAGCATTTAATAAAATCCAGCACCCATTTATGATAAAAACACTCAGCAAAGTGGGAACGGGGGGAGCATATCTCAACATAATAAAAGTCTTATATGAGAAACCTACAGCCAACATTACACTCAATAGGCAAAAACTAAAATCTTTCCCCCTAAGATCAGGAATAAGACAAAGATGTCCACTTTTACCACTCTTATTCAACATAGTACTGGAAGTTCTTAGCCACAAGAAAAAGAAATAAAAGGCACCCAAATTGGAAATGAGGAAGTAAAACTGTCATTATTCGCAGATGACATGATAGTGTACATAGAAAACCCTATTATCTCCACCAAAAACTATTTGACCTAATAAGTGAATTTGACAAAATAGCAGGATACACAGTCAGTATTTAGAAATCAATGACATGTTTGTATACCAACAATGAAATATAGAAAGAGAAACTAGGGGAAAAATCCCATTTACTATAGCAACAGGAAAAATAAAGTACCTAGGAATAAATTTAACCAAGGAGGTAAAAGACCTGTGATAGGAAAAGTAGAGAACACTGAAGAAAGAAATTAAGGAAGACACAAATAAATGGAAGCATACATTGTGTTCATGGATTGGAAGAATTAACATCATTAAAATGTTCATACTACCCAAAGCAATCTATAGATTCCATTCAATTCCTATTAAAATACAATGGCATATTTCAAAAATCTATAACAAATATTTCAAAAACTTATAAGGAACCAAAAAAACCCTGAATAGCCTTAGCAATCTTGCAAAAGAACAAGGTAGGAGGGATCAAAACACCCAATATCAAACTATACTACAGGGCCACTGTAATCAAAATAGTCTGGTACTGGTATAAGAACAGGATTATATGACTTTTAAAAATCTGCTTAAACAACTGTAGGGCTAGTTGCACCATTCATTGAGAGAAGGCACACAGTTTTGTGGAGAAAATTATGAATTCTAGCTTAAATATGATGACTTTCTAATGTATAAGTAGAAATGTTAGTTATACCCACTTTGGATTCAGAAGAGTTTGCATTGAAGACATGAATGTGAGAATGAGGAATCAGGTTTATTAGGTTAAAAAAGAAATAAAATGCACCCTAGCTTGGTAAAGATATGTATGCATGTATATGCCTATTAAATTATCTAACCTATTTCATCTACCTATCTATCCATCTAACTATCATGTATCTACTATCCATCCATCCATTTATGCATGCATCCATTTATACATTCATCTGAATTCTGTTGCCTTATATTCCTGGGAAGTCCACTCATAGAGTTGCTTTCATGTATCACTGTATCCTGAGATCCCAATGATTTTATTCGCTCATTCAATTTCGAAGTTGGGAGAGAAGCTAAATTAAGTTAGTTTGAAAACTATGTGGGAAAGAGGTTGAACAGCAAGTGTCATTCTCAGGGATATCTCTGTTAATGACATCTCCACCGTACTTAATTTCCATGAATTAAATTCAGTAAAATGCAAGCTTGTCCACATACTGGACAAATCAATTTCAAATAACCTTTCTACTTTTGAGATCTTGATCTTGGAACTTACTCCCTTAACTGTATGTTTCATGACACCTTTCTTACTCTTCATCTTTTTCACCCATTTAATAAGAAACCAACAGACACACACACACACACACACAAAAAAAACAACCCCACAGCCATTTGAGGATTGCTATAATTCCAATGATTAAACCACTTACTACTTCTTACATAAGCTTAGTTTATTATCTTTCTCTTGGCTTATCCAGATCCTGTGTTGGTATTCTATAACCAGCAACTTCAGTGACAATCTCACAATTAAACCCCAAATTTTTACCCTCTTGATCTTTCATCATGTCAACAACTCATTTCTATCACATCATCCTTACCATTTTCCTTCTTCAGCATTGTTGATGGTCTGAAGAGTACTCAGAAAGAAGTATATAAAGAAGATAGTGAAGGAGCAATGATGACATGGAAACCACCCTCTCTGGAGCATCGCATGATATAAATTTCCTCCCTGAGTCACAGGTGATCCTTGAAGAAACTACTTATTTATATATATATATATATATATATATATATATATATATATATATATATTTTATATATATAAATATATATATTAATTATATATATATAAATATATATATATTAATTTAGAGCTGGACTGAAAGATCTTTTGAATGAAGAGGCCTATATCACTTAACAAAAAGAAGACAATATTTTAGGATGGATATGGTAATCAAAAATTCATCTTGGTGTCAAATACTATGTGAAAAACATAGTTGAGAATTATAGATAAGAGATAATTATAAGACTTTTGCAAGACTCTGTGGCTTTTGTACAATATCCTAATGACTGATTCTAAGTCTCAGCTTCAATGTCTCTCATTGTCTTTAAGTCTCACATACTCCTCCTCCAGACTCTTGAATAGACTTGCTCTCAGAATCTTTGCAAGCATTTCAGTTATTCTCTCTGCATTCCCTCCTTTCCTGGATCTTCTCATTTACACAGATCTCCACATCTTAGAAAAAAAATAACAGCCTTAATTTGTTCCTCACTCCTCCTGAGTTATCTCTTGTTTATTCCTCCTTGTTCACTTTCAAATTTGTATTAATAGAGCACTCCTTATTCTTCCACTTATCCATCCATTTTTTTTTACCTTTTAAAGTCATCTTCCCCTCTACCTCTTTTACAGAAATTGCTTTGTCAAGTAAATAAATTATTTACCAACATAGTTATTTTGCAATGTTTGTCTTCCCCCCCTTTGATGTCTTTGGAGTGTGAAATTTCTTCTTGAATGCCTTCCTCTCTGGTTTCATGAACCAGTGTTATTTGGCTTGAACTACTTTTCTGAATCTTTTTTTTCCTTTTAATTTCTGGGTTATATTTCCCCTGTTGTCCACAAACTCTAGAGGTTGAGTTTGAATAACAAACTCTTTCTGTTATTCATATTGCATTTTTGATAAATGTAACTGTTTTAAGATGACTGCTTTTCCTGCTCATAAAATGATCTAAGTAGTAGCCACCACATACATAAATCTAGTGTTACACAGAACACTAAGATTACAGTATTCTCAGTGTAATTTAAAGTTTACAATTACTGTTTTATTTAAATCCAATAAGTTGACTTTATTGTAAACTAGGAATCCACAATAGTGTGTTTACTTATGTATCAGTACACATCTCTGGAGTTGCCGGGAATTTGGCTGAAGCAAAGAGGCAGAGCTTGGAGATACAAGCTTCAGCATACAGCTTTCAAGTGGGTATAATGAAAAATTCGGCAACCATCTAACCTTGGAGAATAATTATTTTAATAAAAATACTGAGTTTACGATTCAAATCAGAAAAGGGTAAACATTCATTATAATCAGGGTTGCTGTTAGACATAATCATGTGTAGCAAAAACATACAGGACTACCTATCTAGTTAGCCCTTTTGGAAACACCACCAGAATATCAATTATTCAACATCTGAAAAATGTGCAACATTTCTTTTTTCTCTTTAAATTCTATTTCTCCTTTAAGAAGACACTCTGGCATTAATTACGTCCTGACACTTTACCAATCCTTGCTTTATTCTCAATAATGAATCATTTTTTATACATCTGCTCTGTTTGTATGTGTTTTTATGCATTTATTGCTAATTACAGTTGGATAGGGCACAGTCAGGTGTTTGCATATATGACAACTAATTTGTGTTGTCTTTGAATTAAAGTAGCCTCCCTTCCTCCTTCTCAACTTCCCTCACTCCCTCCTTCCCTCCTGTCTGCCTCTTTCCTTGCCTCCTTCCTTTTATTATTATTTTTCCTTGTCATTTCCCATTTGTTTGGTTTGTTATAGCTGCTCAATAGCTTACTGTTGTTTAAATTAAATAGTCTTTTTAACCAACTGATTTCAGGCAACTATTTTATATTGAGCATTTGAAATGATTTCAATTTCATTGCTACCTTAAAGAGTTACTTTCTCAACATTTAACAAAAGCAAGATACTTCCCTCCTAACTCATACAAGCATTATGCTATTAATAAAGTTTCTATCCTATTTTCAGGGTATTTTTCCCCCTAAAAATTTATGAAAATGAGTCATAGTGGTAATGCCACCACAGGTGGGTCTCAGGGGATTATTGTCCCTACAAGGCAGTGCATTAATTTCACACTGTGGTTCATTAATGGTATTGTCAATGTCCCCATGAGGTATGAGCATTTTTAAAACCCTTATGCTTCTTGATTACTCAGCTTGCACTGAATTCTTTTACTGAAAAGTCCTTCCTACTAAGTTGTCACAAGGGAAACAATGCACACAACCATCTTCTATTACCTTAGCATTTTATATTGCACCTCTTAAATGGATTAATTAATTAATTAATTCAGCTCCTGCTAGACAAAAACATGTTACAGATTTCCTAGGTAAAATGTGTTAAGCTATGAGTGGAATTATCAAAATGAAGTCTGTCAGTTGGCATTGTTCTCAAATTCACTATTACCTACTCAAAATATCTTGCTAAGTTCCATTATTTGGAAATTAGTTTTCAATATAAATTAATTTATAGTTGGTAGTTTTAAAAGAACTGCTTGTACTCTTATGCAAGATTTAACATCTACTTTGAACATATGAAAATAGATTATATAACACAATATAATTCAACAGCTAAAAAAATTTAATAGGCCCTAGCCCTTCCCTAGGCCCCAGAAAAGCAGCGGTGATAAGCAATAAGAAGAGTACCTATTATTATGGCGCTCCTATTGGAGGGGTTGGCAGAATAAATAAATATACACATATAATAATTTTAGGTAGTGATGTATGAAGGAATAAAATATATTAAGTACAATTGATTAGATAGTAATAGTGGAGGGAATTGTGGTACTTAGAGTGATTTAGAAAAGCCCTTCACCAATATTATTTAAATAACTCATCAGAGTACTCATGCTAATTAACTATTAGTGTTATTATACTATGTGTGAAAAAAATTAGAAACCTTTAAAAATTTTATCTATGTTGCAGGACAGTGATAGGACTGAGGGACAAATCCAGAACTTTGTCTACAATTGCAATCATCCTTCCACTCTAAACCAGCTTATATAGAAGTCTAAAGTATTTAATTGATTTAATTTTTACTCTTTTTCTTCCCTTCAGTGCACGCATTTACCTACATTCATAGGCATCTGCACATACATACTCATTCACATGAAGTGTTCAAATAGGCTGGGTCATTTGGAAAGGTCTTGAATGAGAAGTGAGAAGCACAGTGTGACAGATTTGATTATTGACCTGTAATATAAAGCTCTGTAAGATCTCCCTTCAGTACTGGACTTAAATGCTAAAGACTTAAACTCTTAGAATAAGATTGTTGGGTATTTAAATAAATGTAATAAAGGAACCAAATTGTGGATAAAATAAAGTTTATATCTTAACATTTAGTTGTCACATAGTCTCTTTCAATTTTCTTTAATTGTATTTAATTTCAAATCATTTTATTCTCAATAGCTATAATCAAGGTACAAGTGGACAACAAAGTTATTTTCTGATGCTCAGGCTGTAGGAGGCCCAGAGAAGAACTCAGAATAATATTCTCTAAATTTCAATACAAAACTCAGTAGCATTGATAAAGCATTAACCAAAAGTAGTTCTTATATTTTAATAAGGTCTATTTGATTTAATAATTAAACATAGCCTAGCAAAAGTCAATTTTTAAGGCACATGGGAAGATCCAACTAGAAAACTTTTTACTTACTCTGAGACTATTTTTTTACTTATATAGAAAATTTCATTTTTTATAAAAGATTTTATTTATTTATTTTTAGAGAGAGGGGAAGGGAGGGAGAAAGAAAGAGAGAGAGACATCAGTGTGAGACAGAAACATTGATGAGTTGCCTCTTGCACACTCCCAACTGGGGACTTGGCCCACAACCAGGCATGTGCTCTGACTAGGAATTGAACTGGCAACCTTTCTGTTTGTGGGAGGATGCCCAACCTATTGAACCACATCAATCAGGATGACAATTTCTTGAGGAAATAAAATTGCCCAAATATTTTATTCACTAATTACAAATATATGAAAGAGGAATAAAATCTCTATGCTTTGTTCAACTAATAAGAGAATGATAATAATAACAATGTAATGAAATTTTCATAAACACATAGTATAAAAAGAATTGTCTTTGAATCAGACAGATAGGAGTTTGATTTCAGCTACTTTTTCAACTTAATTAGACCTTTAGCTCCATGAAACTCATTTTCATCATCTGCAAAATGTAAGATGAAAGCACCACCTCTATGTGGTTATTGTTATAATTGATGTCAAAATACAAAAAGCACTTTCTTTATCACCCTTATCTCAAAGCACTCATACATACAGAACTGACATTAAGTGAAAGGGCCATTGCAAAGATAAGATAAACATTAACATAGCAGTGCTCACAGCATCCAGTACAGTACCTAGCTATTTGTTAAATGAATAAATACTAGAAACTTTTAACTATGGTACTGAAAAGGCAACTCTGCATTTCAACAGTTTCTGTCCATACATAAAAACAAAATATTTCTTCTTATTTCATTTGACAAATATTTACCAATGCCTATTTTGTATTAGGCATTGTTTTAGGCTTTGGGTATAAGTGAATTAGTGTAACCTTATTCACTTATGAACTTGTAGGAAGTGCACCCAATTTAATTTTGAAAATTTGTTAAGACTTTTCAGAAAACGACTGAGACGTAAAAGTCTGTAGAAAAATAGCGAAGAACCGACGTGACCAAATTGTAGTTTGGAGGAGGGAATAGTGTAAACACTGGAGAAAGCCTAGTTGGTTATGGGCCTATATGGCTAGTGAGGAACTTTACACCATGGATATCCTTGCTGGTTTTCCTCAGTTTGTAACTCACTAACCTCTCAGGATCCTGATCCCAGACAGTCCCTCAGACACTGTTCTCACTTGTGTCTGGGCTCTGTTTTGGCAGATCACTTTCTGATCCCCAGCTCTATCTTCCTTCTGTCTGCTCAGCTTTGAGGTCATGCTTATTTCTCCTGATATCTGACATCTGTTCATGACCCTTTCTTGGCTTCTTCCTGTGCGCTGCTCTTGGCATGAAGACAGAGGCCCAGCTGTGGAGCATGGTGATAATGATGACCACCAGACACCAGCTGAGACTCAGCTGGGAAGCAATGAATGGCTCTGATGCTGTTATTTAATCAAAACATATTTTGGTTTTTCCTTAACTGAGGATGCAAGTTTAAAGTTCTTTATGCCAGGCACCATCATAGATATTGAAGAATCTAAACAACATGTACTTTGGGAGCTCATTATCCAGTTGGGTAAATAAACTGCAGACAAATGCATAGTGCAGAAAGAGAGTTGCTGATAAAATTTGTGCAAAGGTCCAGTAACACAGAGATGACTCTTATCTTACAGTCAATTTATTAATACAAATAAATAAGAATACAGTTGAACATATATAATAGAAATGCATATATCAGACGTCACAGTGTTATTATTTTTTATTTCTTAAGGTTAATCCAACCCTTTTATTGTAGAATATGAAATTTAGAACTTCTTAACCCTGAATTTCAGATATATAATTTAGAATATTTTATTCTAACTTAATGACTCATATTTCATATTTTGAACAGAGCTCAATCTATTTTGGGGGAGAAAAAAATTGTGGGAAAGCATATATTATAAACCTTGAAGAAAGAAAGCAATATACTGAAATAGATTCATTCATTAAAATAGGATACTATATACAATTATCCAGTGATGTTTTTATTCATGATAATTTATCTTGTTAAAAAGATAAAACTCTGTGAATTCCAGAATGAATTACAGTTTCATTTAGAAGAAATAATTCCTAATTCACATAACTTGTCATGGTTTGACAAAAAATAGATAACTAAATTTCTATTTTGGATTTGATGCCACATTAGGTGCTGAGCAACTAAAACAAACAGCACGGTCCTCTCCCTCAAGGAGCTGCCACTCTAGCCCCAGAGATAGGAGGTGATCTGAGGTGGTGCAGTAAAATGCCTTTAAATGTCAGGGTGAGTCTGGGAGCAAGAGGGGCTGTGGAAACTTGCCAGACTAGAGGTCCAGCCTGAATTGAGCTGTGAAAGTAAACTCTACAATCACCGATTTCACATTCAGTTTTGGCCTCACATCTTCATTCATCTCTCTGGTCAGTGATTTTGGTTAGCTTTACAAATGGAACTTGCATATGTGGACTTTGGAAGACAACCAATTTAAAAGCAGCATATCGACAAATTTACTTAACCTGGTGTGTGAAAGTTGTAGAACACAGAGGGCCTCGGCTTTTTGGATCTTCTTTAAATAATTTGTCACTGACATTTGGAGGGTTAAAATGCAGTGCAGCTCAGCAAATTCCATGGGGTGAGGGTGGGAAGAGGGGAGGATGAGCAGAGGAGAGCATAAAAGGTGGCATAGGAGAAGATATTGCATCTCTAACAATGTTTAATAGGGGCTTGATTCAAATCCTATTGTGACCATGGTTTTATTTTTTTCTCTATTACTGGAGAAAGGGTCACATTTTAACATTTTAATTACTGTACTTATTCATGTAATCATTTTCCTATATTCCTAAGAATAATGAGTAGATGTGTCATAGTTCTGGAGTTTAGTATTTCAAAAGAATAATTGTTCCTCAGCCATGTTGGAAGACCTGACAGTGATCCTACTGGATAGCGTAAGAAACGCTGTTTGTGAAGTGAAAGCAGTGAGAAACATGGCTAGATGTGGAAATGATTTTATAATTTCAACCACTATATTGATGACTATTTTATGCCTCCTGACTTTAATCCCCAGCTACTCTCCACTATATCTGTCCACTGTAACCTAGATATTCCACAAATACTTCAATCTCAACATCTGGATTTATTTATTTTCCCACATTTCCATATCATCTTGTTTTTCCTAACACTGATAATAGATATTACTACCCCCTCACCTGTTTAAGTCAGAGCTTAGGAGTTCTTCACAGTTCCTACCTTGTCTTCTACTTTCTTTCCTTTGAACCCCCAACAAACTGACATTTAATCATGAACAAGACCTGTCATTCTATTATAAGTATCCCTCAAATAAGACTCTTATCCATCCCATTCATTCTTATTAGCCAAGATTATTACAACAGCTTACAATCTATTTCCCTGGTTCCACAGTGAACATTTTATGGTGTAATTTATGATATAATCCTCCTGCTTGAGGCTGACATCATCAATTATTTACTTAGTATGACCTATGGGCACTTCATAATCTGGCCCCAGCCCTACTCAATCCTTATCTGCTATAGCTCTCAGAAGAAATTCTGTTCTGAAAATACTGGAAGCTCTGCATCATTATCTTTGTCTTTGAATAATTCCTGTGAAAGCCCTTACTTAATATTCAGCTCAAACCTGTTCTCCTTTAAGGAGTTTTTCTAGACCTCTGGTTAGAAACCCTCTCATCCTACCATAGCACCCTTATCTCATAGCCTGTGTACTCTAATAATTCCTTTTTTTGATCTGTCCTTCCCCTATGGGCTCCTTAAGGGCAGGAGTGATGATTTGTTTATTTCTGCCTCTAGCACCTCCTCTGAGATTTTGTAAATATTCTCAACAAGAGCTTTTCAAATGTTTTAAGACATGGACACATGAATGGATGAAAGAGTACATAAATGAACTGGATTATGATTAGCTACAGAATGAACTTCACATAAAAATAATGCTGAATGAACAGAGCCTGACCTTCATACAAGGCCCTTATGACATTCAAGAGCCCCACACTGATGGTCTCTGCGACCTCTAATGAGTCACTTAGTCTCTCATCTGTAAAGCTTAATTAGTGCTTTGGCAGTAAGTGCAAGCTCTTAAAATGCTAGGTGTTAAATTCATTGCTTTAGAAACACTGTCATGCTCATATTCATTTGGAATAAAACTTTAAGATATGCAACAACATTCCATTTACAATGAAAAATGCTAGGTTCCCTCTTACTCAATATAGATTTAATGGCAGCTGGCTCCCAGTTGCTTGTGAAGATGCCTCAGCTACAATCATGAAAGTGTTACCATTTCTGAGGTGCCAAGTCTCTTAATTCCAGGGCAACCTTTCATGATGGTTGCACCTGGGGGCAGTGTAGGGTGCATAATCACAGTGAATGTGAAGAGAGGCAAACCTGCAATTCTCCTAGTGGAAATGGTGGTACATGGTCAGTGAGATGTCCAGAAATTTAAGTTTCTCTGCTGGGCATGAATCACTATACTGAATGGTCTACTGCAGAGGAGACAAAAAGGAGTATGCATTTTCTACAGCTTTTAACGGACTGGGGAATTCAAGAACGTGTAAACTTAAAAAAAGTTTAAGACTATACACAAAGATGATATGACACAGAAGCAATTGGATTCAATTCAATTCATTCAACAGAAATCTTTCTGAGGTCGTACTATTTGCAAAACACTATATTAGGTTCTGTGGGAGGTACAGTGATATATGGATGAAAGACACTTCCAAGCCTCTGTAGTTTCACATGGGTAGTAGAATGTGTTACTAATATAAATGAACCTGTTATAAAGGCTAGTATGGAAATACAAAGTATTGTGGGGGTAGGAAAGGGAAAAGTGATTTCTGTGAAAGGCTTTTCAGAGAAAGTAGAACATAGGTGTCTGGGTGGGCTCCCAAACTGCACTCCTCATCCCTGTCCAATTCTGAAAAAGCTGAGTGACAGTATAGGGTAAGGCATCAACATAATTACTGATGACACTAAGCTAGGAGACTAGTAGAATGGAGAGTCAAATGGCCTTCTTTAAACTGATCTCCAGAACCAGGCAGACTTACCCACCCAACAAGGTATCAGTGGACTGGACACACTTCTCCACATGGACGGGCTACACATGTAAACCTTAGGAACCCAGGACAGCTCTTGCTCTAAAAGAAGGATCACTCCTCACAAAAGAAAGGTGAAGGGGGACTGATCCTAGTTATTCTTTCCACACTTACCAGTTAGAGATGCCACTCTACCTGCTTGCAGAGAAGCCCAGAGCCACACTAACTAGGATCCCTCATAGAGAGGACATATTAGAAGTAGGGAAGAAACACTCCCAACATAGAATAGGATTTAGTTGGTGAAAGAGTGGGAGGGACATTTCAGGCAGGCTAAATGTGAGCCTTGTAAGCAAGCTCTGAGAAGATGGACTAAGTAATGATTAAGAACACTCTACTGAGTGAAACAGATATGGGGTTAATCTTGATTCTTTCTTGATCTACACAAGTCGCCTGAACTCTCTGAACCTTGGTTTCCTCATCTTCAAGTTGGGGGTTAATGGTATCCATTTCGCAGCCTCAATAAATAGCAGCTATGATATTTTTTACTACCAGTATGACTGGACAAGAGGTAGGTGTGTTGAATAATCAGGCAGCTTCCTTTACAAAGTAATTTTGGGATTTTGAGTTTTATTAAATAATCCATTTCTTTATGATTTAGCAGCTTGGTGAAATCAAATACCTATGTATTGGGAGTTCCTGAAGTGAACTTTAATAAACCTATTAATTCCTTTAGTTGAACCTATTAAACACATCATTCCACAATATTGCTGTAATGCATTAGTATAGGAAGAGTCTCATATGGACTGGTGCAGCAGAAGAACATCACAGACAGGCACAATGAATAGAACAAAAAGAAGTGTAGAGCTAAGTGCAAGGATATGACACAGTTTATGTGAAGTGGGCTAAATGTAAATGGAGACTGCTAAAGGGCATAAGGGTAGAAAAACACCAGGCATAATTTTCATTTTTAGTTCCACCCTTCTTAGAGCATCTACCTTTTTTGATGGGATCAGGCTAATGAGCTAGAACAAGCTTTAAACTGAACCAGCAATGCTCCAGGGCCCTAAATGCTTTTAAATGCACACTCAGAGAACCATGATGATCATAGATCTAAGAATTATTCAGTTAGCTACTTTTATTTTATTGTATACATGTATGTGAATGGCTATAGAATCATTTTATGCTATTGATTATACATGACTATAGGTACAGATGAACTATTTCTCCTGTGCATGAATGTGAAAGAATGCAAAAGGACATTCATCACCAGACTTTTTTGTTGAAGACGAAGTGCAAACTGGAACCTTAGGTGAGATCAGGTGCGTTCAGGGTGGTATGGCCATATACTGCAAACTGGGGTCTTCAAATGGAACCATTTCTACCTGATGAAGTACCTGCTCTTAAAAGAGCTGTGAACTTAACCGTATAAACCCTGGCCTTCTACCAGTTTAATGGCTGAATTCAGAGATAAGTTATGTGTCTGGATCAAAGGCTATAAAATGATTGGGAGGGATTATTTACAGCCATTTAGGTGTGACTTCTGACAAGCAGAAACAACATAGCAAAAAGCTTGTGTGCCTCTTAATTTTCAGAAGAAGGCCAAAAGGCCTTGTCTAGTTGCAATTTAACAACCTCTAAATATAATTATGTAACATGTAAGAATGATTTATATTTTAAAAATACACAATTCTTAGATGTTGAAAAAATTACTGCTTAACCATCTCAGCCATATATACTTCCAAATATATACTTCCATTATTTTTATAATAGAGCTGTCCTACTTACTCTCTAAGAGAAAATACTGAGATTCACTATGAAGAAACTTTTCACACAATAGCATATTTATACTTTGTGTGATTGTATTACTGCTTTGGAAGGCCCCAGGTCAGCATTTATAGGAAATAAGTATGGATGGTATTTTTTAAAGAAATTCCTCCAGATCCCAAGAAATTCTATATTTCTCATTAGCAAAGAAACATTGATATGATGTTACCATGGTGACTTAGATTAAATTTGCTTTTAATATTTGAATATCTCCTGGTGAGGTTTTTCTGTGTCTTAACTACAACGGTCCTGAAAGAACAGTTGTAATTTAGTTTTCAAGAAATCAACACACATCATTGTTAGTTTTATAACTATAATGGTTAACAATGACAGATGATTTGGATATTAAACTACTCATTATTATTTCCACTTGGTTGGGATGTCTAGCTTAGGTGAAATGGTAATTTATAAGACAGCACTTGTGTGTTCCAAGTCAGACACACCTGGATTTGATTATGGCATTAGATATTTGATGAGAGCATCCTGCTGGGAAAATAATATGACACTTCTGAGTTTCAGTTTGTTCCTTAGTAAAATGGGTTTTACAAAATGACAGTGACCAGAGGGGAGAGGGGAGGGAATTTCAGGGTAAGGGGGGAAGGGTTTGAAGGAACTACTATAAAGGGCACATGGATAATAACAAGGGAGGGTGGAGATGGGAGGGAGGTGGGGAGGGCTGGGGGGTGGGCTGGGATGGGAGTAAAGGGCAGAAAATTGTACTTGAACAACACTAAAATAAAAAAGTGCTACCTAACTCATAGAATTATTGTGAAGATTAAATGGATAATGTAGGTAAAGTACTTGGACAGTGTCTGGCATGCCGTAAGCCCTCAAGAGGTTTTTGAATGAGAGAAATAGGAGAAATCTTTGAACTATATCAAACTTATCCCTAAACTCTAAAGATTATGGTTGAATTTCATGTCAGTTGATGTTTAATCCTAAAAGACTCTGGAGAAGGTGATACTACATATCCCTGTATATGGTTCTCCTTCAAAATATTTTTCCTTGTAAGCCTACCAGCTGCAATTTAAGCCCTAATTCTCTTTTCCCTTATGTCCGATTGCCACAGGAGCTGATTTAGCATATAATTTATATCTCATGTATATACAGTATGTAGTGTATGTAATTACTATATATAGTATGTTTATGAAATGCTCATCATGGAATCAAATCTTAAGTCAGCAATTCCCTTTCAAATACAGCTGCATCCAAATGACTCTTACTCTGGGGAGGAAATATTTTTATTCCCCCCAAGGCTCCGTGAAGCCAGGAATGTGAAAAGGAGCTGACATCAGGCAGTTTTTCTCTGAGGGAGAGCTGCTTTTCTCTGACAGCAGTTGCCGGAGAACCCTTGTGTTTGGTTCTGTCGCTAAGGATTGATGTAATTTTGTATGTGTTCCCGCAGGAGCATTTATGTTTTGTGATTCCTTGTGAGGAGTAGGATAGTGCTTTGCAAGTTCCCACTCAATACTCACTTGTTAACCAACAGTAAAATACGATAAATGTATAACTGTAACAGAGGTACAAAATCATGTTCCCTGTCTTCCAACTGTGCAAGTGAAGTAATGGGGTACACATTATAGAACAAAGATCCAGAAGAGCCTTTTTGCCTCAGATCCATGGACCTCATAAATGCCATGTGAATTGAAATTAACATGGATTAAGCTGACCCATAAAATACATGCACAATTGTGAGTCAGTGCAAAGTGCTTTTGTCTGGACAGAGGTTTTATAACTTTCATTAATTTCTTACAGAATTCACAATTCAAAGATTAAGGACTATATTGAGGACCATGGCTCTAAATTAATAGAATTTTCTTTGTGGGAAAGTAAGCTAATGAAATATTTAATCACATTCTGCCTGGAAATGTTTATGTGTGTCCAGCTTGGCACTACTTCTGTTCAGTTATGCTAACCAAGAATCTTGAAAGTGACCCCAGACATCTTCTCTCCATGTGTAATCTAGCATCGAGTGCTGTTTTGTTCACTAAATATTTTTTCAAACCCACCCCCTTTTCTCCAGCTCTACCAACTGAATCCAGTCATGCTGTCACCACCTTTTATCAGATCAACTGCAATAGCCCCTTAACTGTCTGTCATTACCCAGTCTTGTCTTCTGCCAATCCATTTTTCCACAAGGCAGCAAGGGGACCTAAATCATATTACAACCTTCCATAATTAAAACAATTTAGTGAGTTCTCTCAGGGTAAATACAAAAGTCCTGAACATGATCTTGCACAGTCTGGCCCTTGCTTCCCCCTAACACCCTGTTATGCTGCACACTCTCATTTATTTTTTCCAGGCAGAATAACCTTCCTTTGATTTGTTATATGTGCAATGCCCTCTTTTGCCAAAGGGTCTCAGCCCATATTGTTCCCTCTGCCTTGAATACTTAAAAAAATATTTATCTAGTCAACTCCACTGATATTTCCTATCTCTAAGCAGTAGACATTACCTTAGGAAAATCTTCCATGACTTCCATGATTAGGTCAGTTCCAATACGGACTCTCATGGAACCACATTCCTCTATTTCAGAGCACTTATCACAATTGTAAGTTTTTATTTACTTTGTGGCTGTTTGATAAATGTGAATCCTTAGAAGTAGGCTGCAGGTTCCATTACGGCAAGTATACTTTTTTTATCCTTACCCAAGGATATGATTTTTATTGATTTTATAGAGAGGGGGAGGAAGAAAGAGAGTGAGAGTGAGAGAGAGAGAGACATCAATCCCTTGCCTCCCATACATGTCATCACCACTGGGGATTGAACCCATAACTTAGGTATGTGCCATGACTGGGAATGGAACTTACAATTTTTTGGTGTATGGGACAAAGCTCTCACCAAGTGGACCACCGGACCAGGGTGCAAGTACTCGTAACTATTAAATTTCCATGGCTTGGCATTATGCCTGGTACAGAGGTGGCATCAATAAGTATTTGCTGAATGAATGGTTTATTTATTGAAAGATAAGGTTTCTAGAAGTAGAAATTATAGATGTACAGTGGATTGAACATATGGAAGCATTTTTAAGGATTTTTCCTGATACCAAATGCTCTCTCCCTTCACTTTCTAGCTATGGGTTCTTGGGTATTGATAAGCCTCCATGTTCTAGAAACAGTTACAGCCTATGCAGAAACTGTAGCTGTTTCAAGTTTATAGGTGCATAAAACTGAGGCTTAGTAACAACAATCAGATAAGCCATTTCTATATTCTTCAGGTCATTTGTGAGAAGACTCAGAGATGTAGATAGAAACAGAGATTCAGGACCTTCACTGGAGCCTATTCATATATATATGCACACATATATATGAAATATATATATATATGATATATATGTATATAATTCTTCCTGGAATCAGACCTCAAGCAAAGTTTAGAGTTACCAAACTTCCTTCAGTTCCTAGGCCTTATCTCTGTCAGTATAATCCCTTCAAATATGGGCAGTGGTTGCTGTGGAGTGCCATGAAGATTACTCTTCAGGACCAAGGCATTTATTCTCTTAGCTGCCAAGGGTGTTGACTGCTAACAAGTCACAAGTGGGCCCTTCTCCAGGAGTTAGCTCAGCCAAAGGATCTAAGAAGCTGCCTCACTCGAGGCACTCAACATCCATGACAGCATCCTCCTTCCAATATGGGTGTACAAAGGCTAACTCTCTTTCAAATGGGGCAAGTATGGAGGGTGAAGTACCATACCTCTGTAAGATAAAAAAGTGGTACAGTTTGGGTCAAGCATGTGCCAAGCCAGTAAGCACTAGTATGACACAAAAGTCCAGGTCCTATGGCATCCACCACTGCTAAATCAGTAATTTTCCCAGAGCTAACCCCTATGGCTGCATGGGGAATTTCTGATCACCCAGTGATAGAGAAAAAAAGATAAGCTTGATTAATGGATGAGCTAGATTATGGATACAAAGCAAAACTGGACTATTGCCAAACCACAGACCTTCTCGGGGTAGCCCTGAAAAATAGTGGTGAGAGAAAATCCTCCCAGTGGGCAGAACATTGGCAGTTATCCACTTTAGGTGGGAAGAAAAGTGGCCTGAAGTAGAAAATTATATCTATACAGATATAGACATATAGATATATAGTATTGAATGACTAGTTAATTAGGGGCTGCAAGGAATAAAAGGGGGAAACTGGCAGCAACTAGGAAGTCTTGGGAAAAGATGTATGTAGGAACCACCTATGGGGGTGGTCAAAGTATAGAAAGAGCTTTGTGTTGCATATTATAGTTCATCAGAGAGCATCCACCACAGAGGAGGCACCAACCAGTCATTCTTTGTCAGTGACCACCTCTTTGCTGGTAGAATGGGCTCAAGAGTAGCTGTTGGCTAATCATGGATCCAACAACATGACTCTCATTCTCCATCACTGATCTGTGTAGGTTCAACTTACAAGCTATAGAAACAGAGTTGAGTCCCCATGCTCAAGGAGTCCAGTTAGCCACATGGTGGTATGTTGTCTGTGTTGTACTTCTTCCACCTTGAAAGGGGCGGCAATTTATTCTGACTGATATCAACACACATATTCCATGTACAGACTTATCTTTCCTGCCCACAAGGCTTCAGTCAGCACCACTAAATAAAGGCTCACAGAGTGTTTGGTTTACCAACATGAGATCCTGCCTACTGTTGCACTAGACCAAGAGACTCTAGTCCCTTGGGACTGATCAGCCAAAGGGGTGTGGTAGTGGTCACATTTCCATGGAATTCACTGGTTCTATCATATAGTATATAGCCTAGAACCTGCCAGCCTTATAGAGTAATGGGACAGCATCTTGAAAGCACAACTAAGGTATTAGCTTGAGTGTAGTGTCCTGAAAGGATGAAGTGCCATTCTCTAAGATACAATAAACATCTTTAATAAGTGAAGTGTTGCTGTGTGCCCAGTAGGCTGAATTAATTCAGCAATCAAGCAGTTCAGCAATCAAGCAGTGACACTATTGGTGGTTTCACTTAACATGACCCCGAGTAGGGAATTTGTATTTTCCATCATCATGTATTTAGGTTTTGTGGCTCTAGATGTTTTGGTTCCCAAACAGGAACACAGCAGGGGACACAACAAGCATCCCAATAAACCTTTAGCTTTAGTTGTCACTCTGTCACTTTAGGCTTCTTGGGCCAAGAAATCATCAAGCAAGGAAAAGAACCACTATGCTTGCATGGATCATTGACCCAATTATCAAGAAGAGAAGAGACCTGGCTGGTGCAGCTCAGTGGATTTAGTGCTGGCCTGCGAACGGAAGGGTCACTGGTTTGATTGTCAGTCTATGGCACATGCTCAGGTTGTAGGCCAGGTACCCAGTAGGGTGTGTGCAAGAGGCAACCACACACTGCTGTTTCTCTCCCTCTCTTTCCCCCTCCCTTCTGCTCTCTAAAAATAAATAAATAAAAATGTAAAAAAAAAGAAAATTAAAAAAATGAAAAAGAGAAGAGATGCTAGTGCACCATGACCATAATGATAGGGAAGAATATGACTGCTACTTGGGTGAATCACTGGGATGTCTTTTGGTACCTCCCTGCCCCATCATGACAGAAAATTAACAAATGCAGTAGCCATGATATATGAAAGACATGGTGACCAAGAAGTAAAACCATTCAGGGATGAAGCACTGCATCACGATTAGTAGGTAAGCCATCTAGACAAGGACAGCCAATGGTGCATGCCTGGAGTGAGGGAAATCTAGAATAGGTGGTAGAGGAAGGTAAGGATAACAGTATCAGGTAAGCACTGAAGGTTAGCTTCACATATGGGGACTATAGTTTGTTTCATCAGCCTTTCTTATGTATGGTTCTTTGGGGAAAAGACCAATCAAAATATTGTAACAGCTATTCTTAGTAAACTAAGTACATGAAGTAACTAGATCCAAGGAGTACAGAGAGTAGACTGTGGCTGACACAAGAATGCTGCCTTGTCCAAGGTACTCCCCACCCATACTGGTGCAGAAGGATAAAGGGGAGCAACTGCTTCAAAAGGAGACAGTCTTGAAAGTTTATCTAGCTTGAGGGTGCTAAAGGATCAGAAAACATTTTCTGTTGCAAATGTCTCACAGTTCAGCTTCTCTTTCCAGTCCTGCTTTGCTCATCCTTCACAGATGTTGTTATCAAGAACACTTTCCAGTAAAGCTCATGCATGCATATTCTCAATGTCTGTTTCTTGGAGACTCAGCCTATGATATCGTGTTATGGATTCAAAAGGAAATTCAGCTACTCTTCAATATTTGGTGTTTACTTGGTTTTATGGGGGAGGTGCTGTGTACTTGTAAGTAACTTAAGAGGTATTTTTGGAGCATTTAATAGGGTCAAAAACATATTACTCATTAAATTAAAACTCATTAATAAGGAATTATTGGCTAAAATGTGTTCCCCAGCTCCATTCATATGTTGATGTCTTAACCCCTAGTACCTAAGAATGTAATTGCCATATTTAGAGATAAGGTCTTTAAAGAGGGAACTAAGGTTACATGAGGTCCCAGTGTGTGTGTGTGTGTAGGTAATCAAACAGGACTGGAAGCCTTATAAGAAAAAGATATTAGGAAACTCAGAAAGACACCGAAGAGCAAACATGTGAAGAAGAACCTGAATGAAGCATCTACAAGCCAAGGAGAGAGGCCTCAGAGGGAATCAAATCTGCTGGCACCTTGGTCTTAGACTTCCAGCCGCCATAACTGTGAGAAAATGCATCTCTGTTGTTTCAGTCACCCAGTTTGTGGCATTTTGTTATGACAGGCCCAGTAAACTAACACATAAGGATGTTTGAAATGGGGGGATTGAACATCTTCTTTGACTTAATCACATGTTTTCTCAAGATGGTCAGCACAAAATGGAGAATTCAGTGTAAAATCTTGTCATATTTAAAAAGAAATCTTTGGTGGATGTCTGTCCACAGCAGAAAGGGCTGAGTCCTTCCCACACATAACCCTCCCTGTCCTGTGTTGTACCTTCCCATGAAATAATCAAGATTTCTAAGGAAAATATATAAAGTGAGAAAGAGTCTCATTTAAGTCACACTATTTCCTATTTATTTAATTATACTATAAAGAATAAGAATTTCTTTTTTCAAGAAACCACCTTGTGACAGGATTAGATATCTAAAGGATGGCATAGGGAAATGTAGTATTACCTTAAAACACCTAATTTCCAATCTGTGATCACAATGGGACTACAGGCAGGCAAAGCAAAGCCCAGTAAAGAGTCTTATTTTGAAATAAAAGGTTGGGCAAAGGACAATAAAGTCATATCTACCCCTATGGGCTTCTTGTAATATCTGTAGTTTCTCATGTCCTGGTTCTTTGTTTTCATCAGTGAGAAGTAAAAATGGATCAAATAATAATAGTTAAAATAGTAATACAACAATAATTATAATACAATAATATAATATTATAATATTTAAGAGCACTTATCATGTGGTGTCTAATGAACATTAAAGGTCTTACTAACTTTATATGCATCACCTCGGTAACCTTTGCAATAACCCAATACACCTGTCAGTCCATTCAGGCTGCTATAAGAAAATATTATAGGCTGGGTGGCTTGAACAACAAACATGTATTTCTCACAGTCTGGAGTATGGGAAGTCCAACATGAAGGTTCCAGCAGATTTTTTATCTGGTGAGGGGCTGCTTCCTGTTTTTCAGATAGATGCCTTCTTGTATCCTCACATGGCTTCTCCTTGGCGCATGCATGTGGAGAAAGAGGGCTTCAGACTTCTTTTTTAGAAGGGCACTAACCCCATGATAAGGACCTCACTTTCCTGATCTAATCTAATATTAGTTATGCCTGGAAGGCCTCACCTCCAAATACCAGCATTTTAGGGATTTAGGGCTTCAAAATATGAATTTGGAGGGGACACAAGCATTAGGCCCATAGTAAAACCCATTGTAAGGAAACTGATGGACCTTGCCCCACATCACATGGTAACCGACAGGGCCCGATTTTAAGTCCAGAACTTATTCTCTACTGAGCCCTCCTTTATACACAAAGCATCAGTGACTGTCTTTTCTACATGGACCATTAGACAGAGGACAGCGGCCACTGCATATTTCAGTCTCAAAGAAATTCAAAGATGCTTGTGCCAGAAAAAGAAGCCCAGTATATAAAGGAACTGAGCATTCTGAAAACTATTTTATCATCTCTGAAACCATTGGAAAGATTTAATGGACCTAACAGAAAAAGTGAATGAGTGACTGTGCCTGACTCCTTTGCTCTGTTTCCATTCTTCCACTTATCTAGTCCTTAACTGAGGCCTGAAACTAGTCCACTTGCAATGTTCTGCATTTAAGTGATGGTGGGGATGCAAAAGTAAACAAGACAGACACAGCCCCTTGAAGTCATGTGACTTTTTTCCTTCTTGTCTCTATGCCTTTTCTGCTCTCTCCTAACTACATTCTTCCAAGGAGGAAACCGATTTGGCATAATTTAGGAGGCCTCATCTACCCTGGGTTGGAGGGATGCATATGTGGCTCCATTTCCATTTGCATAAAGCCCTTCCTCTCTTTTTTCCCTTATTTTGCAATTTCATGTATTAATTTTTCTTCCCATTTCTAGCACCAGCATAAATTAATTACCAAATATATTATGTCCAAGAGGTACCCAACTATTAAGTACATAAGAAACCGTATGTATATATTCTAGGGAAGACAGATAACACAATTATCACCCACATCTTCCACCTCCGACCAGCATGGGGGTTGGATTAGGGTGGTTCTCTGTCCTGGCTGAACATTCGAATCACGTGGGGATCACTGAAGACACATCAGCACTTGAACTTCACTCTTAGACTCTTACTTATTTAACCAAAGGTGGGGTCTGGGGAGTGGTATTTTGTAAAATCTCCCCCGGGTGTTTTAATGGTAGCTAGAACAGAGAACCTTGGAGCTGGTTCATTTTTTAGGTCCCTTATGTAGCTTTAACGTTCAGTCACCCCTAAATGTAACCTTTATAAAATAGATGATAAAAGCATTACTGCGTCGAAGACTCGAATTTCCATCTCCACACCCCTAACTGGGTTAACTCACTCTTGCGGTGAGGATGTCACACCAGTGCGGTGAAGGCTCTGACAGGGAGTCAGGTGATATTGCCCAAATGCTTCCTGATAGAGCGGTGGCATCATCCTCCTCCCGTGCTGCCGCTCCTCATCTGTGCTGCACAGCCTTTCTCTGCGCCTCCTGTGAATCTCTTCTCCAATCCGTCTTCCATACACTTGCCAAAAATGATTCATTTTTAAAGAATCCAATCTGATGATAGTACTCCCCTTCAATAACTGCTGTTTTCCTCAGGGTCAAGTACAGACTCTTTGGTTATATCACACATGAAACGGATTTTTGTTCTCAACTTGAGGTATTCACAAGCATCCACTCTACATATTTCAGTCTAATTAAACTAGCAATAACCCATCTTTTATAGCATTTATTATTCATCACCTGCTTGTTAAAGGTTTTTACATATATTAATTTATTGAAGCCTTATAACAATCCTGTGAGTTAGATGCTGTTGTTCTCCATTTTACCCCTAAAGAAACCAAGACTCTGAGAGGTTCAGTCAGTTCCTAAAGACTCAGAGTTAGAATTTCACAGACTTGGAATTCAAAATCTAACACTTTGATCCCAAATCCTGCGCTTTTTGAACACTGTGTTACTACCTCCTTCACATGCCTCATCTAAGTTTATTTGTTGCATTTTTTAATCCTCACCTGAAGATATGTTTTATTGATGAGAGCGAGAGAGAGAGAAACATTAATCAGTAGTCTCCTGCACATGCCCCCACCAACCTGCACCCAACCTTTTGTGTACGGGATGGTGCTCCAACCAACTGAGCAACCTGGCCAGGGCTATTTGTTCCATTTTTAATTCTCATCTTTTGCCATGTCCTCAAATATTGATTAGCATTTATGATCCTTTAAGATTCAACTGAAATGTTAACTCTCCTGGAAGAAGTTTCTAAGCCTTCAAGCTTCTTCACTCTACATTTAGTGCCTTTTACTATTCAGACACCTTGTTTTGACTTCTTCATTGTGGCATTTATTGTACTATAGTGATTTTCTTTTTTGCATCTACATCAAAGTGGAATGAAATCTAATCTGTGAGATTCTTGAGGTCAGGGAATGTGTCTTTCATTTTTGTACTCCTATCACCCATTACAGGGGAGACTGGAGTCCCTGACATAGAGTGTTCTTTTAGGTGGAGCAACCTCATACTATGATATGCAGCCTGGGAAGTTTTTGAGAGTGAAAGGGGGCACTATTAATGTTTTCCCAGGGATAACAGACCTGGATATAAGGGACATAAACCTGGATGTATGGTCTCCTTATTTTTAAAACTGCTTCCTCAGGCAATTTCCGTCAAGTTTTAATATCCAATTCCCTCAGAAAGAATTCATAAATTGATCTGCCTTTCGATAAATCCTTTATTTGGCCTGTAGAATTGCACAAATTCTCCAAGATATGGGTGCTTATAATTTTACAGTATCTATAATTTTGCTTATAGCTTAGTTTAAATAAAACTTAGTAGATGGCCTCTCATAAAAAGAGATGATACTTAGTTCGTGGTGGCAAGTCACTGGCATTGTTAAGGGAAAGCTCATGAAGTTGGTGATCATACAGTAAATTGATTATTGACCAACATGACATCTAGATTGCAATGTTTGAGGGTTAATTCAATTGAACCATTTCTTAGTCTTGCTTAATGGCATTCAAGGAATAATTCTCCCATTTCTCTGTATACTGCCTTTCTAAGTTCCCCTTCCTTCAAGGGGAACACTAGTGGATAATCTGATTCATTACATTAGTCTCAACAAGATGATCACTTGTGCTTGACTATCTGGGTTTGACTCCAAGTGCTAGTATCCATTGACTGTGCGATCTTGGGGGAAATTATTTAATATGCCTCAGTTTCCTCATCCATAGACTATTAGTAGTACCTACATCACACAGTTACATTAATATCTCAAAATATTTAAGTCAATGCCCAGCATGTAGTAGGTTATACACAAGCGAGATGAATAAATGGGCAGTGGCACTGTGCGTGTAAAGACCCTGCATGCGTGTGAGTCCCTTTTCCTTTTCCATAATATGTTCCTTAGCTGCACCAACCAACTAGCCCTTCCCCAACTACTCTGCCTCCCGTATGTATGATACCTACCCACATCTTTCCTTCTGCATCTGGCTGAGAATGTTGGCTGATACTTCATATTTTTGTACCATGAAGCCTCCAGTGGGTAATACAAGTGTGAGGTTTTGATTCAAGCTGAGGAATAAGGAACTTTAGGTCTCAAGCATCAGCTATGTACCAGTGGTTCTATCAGCCATGGCCCAGCTAATAAAACAGGGTCCTTTCCTTCTTTGTGTATAGGTTTTTCAAGATTCTTTGGAGAGGAAGGACATATGGCAATATGGGATTTGAACATTCTTTGTGCATTGAAACAACCTCCATATAATACCATTGAAACTGCACTCCTTTATTGAACTGATACCAGCAATCTGAACGGCATCCAGAGGTGGTAGATCAAGGCAGGAAAGTTAGCCTAACTGGGTGCTGTTGCTTGCCAACATGTTGAGCAAAGGGAGAGTGGGTTTTTTGGGGGGAGTTTTGTTTGTTTGTTTGTTTTTGTATGATTTAAAAGACTAAATGAGGAAGGGGATAACTTTGTCAGCATGTTATTTAATGCTTTCTCTTTGTATCATTCTCTTGCAGGCATCTCATATGTGGGGAAATACTGGGATGAGGGGAGTCAAAGAAACATGGTATAAAAACTAAAGGTTTTGAGATATAAATGCTGGATTGGAATCGTCTCTCTGCCACTTAACATGTGACCTTTCAAATCATTTTCCTTTTTGAGTTTGTTTTAATCTGTAAGCATGTTAGTCCATCTCCACTACAGGGATGTAGTGACTATAACATTAGACAATGTGTATAAAAGATCCTTCCACACAGGCTCACACATCGAAGATGTTCAGGGTTGAGTAAATAATTTACTTCTAAAGTTTTTTTAAAGGCTTATAACGGGAAAATCTCTTGTTACTCCATTTTAAGAGTGATAAAGACTGGCCTTTTTGCTCTATTGTGGGTCATATGTAGACACTTTAAAAATATCACTTAGTCCCCACCCTCAAAATCTCATTTGCTTATTAAAAAAAAAACAAAAGCATTTATTAAGATCCTGATATGAACCAGATACTATGGTAGGAACTCAGTTATGGAAATGCTTCATAGAACACTTGCTCTCAAATGGTCTAATGAGAGAGATGAGTAAACAGAAAATCATGATACCATATTTTATCAATTCTAGTTTCCACATTTTTTTCTTGTCTTCACATTTCTGTGAGATGTGTCCTGTATTAGATGACATCTTGCACATGATGAAAATGGCAAGTACTGTTTTGGAAAAAAGTCTAGAGTGCTCTGGGGAGGACAGGAGAGAGCAGATGTCAGAAAGAGCTTCCCAGAGAAGAGGTGCTTAGTGGTCTCCCCATGAGTGGACCAAGGAAGGAGGAATGTGGTAAGGGAGGGAGTGGTATGTGCAAAGACCCAACAGATAAGTGATCATGTGCAGCGTCCTGTGCATCATTCTGGGTAGTAATAGCATGTAGGTGGGGGGTGGGGGTGGGGATAAAGTGGTGATGGGTCATGAGGCCAAAGGATTAAGTAGAGGTCAGGTCATTTAGAGCCAGGTTAAGTGATCTGGACTTTATCTGGGGAGTAATAAGGAAGCCTTTAAGCAGGGCCTGGTGAGCCTGGACTTGCAACATTGACAGATTCACCTGGACTAATGGCATGGAAGAAAGTAGGCTATGATAGCGAGGACCAGAACATGGAAGGGACTTTGGACATGGAACCCAAACCCAGTTGTCTGGAGTAAAACAACCAAGGGAAGTCTCTGGAGAGGAGGCCATCTCAGTGTCATGCAGACTGGTCGGAGCGGAAACCAGTGCGCCCTGGCATGAACCCGTGGCACTGGGTGGCCGGGCTATTTGCCTGAAGTCACCCTAAGTAAATAGGAACTGTGTTTCCATGATCATTTCTGGGCAAACATGCATTCCTGGCATCATTCCCATGTGCCCCAGGGGCAAATTTAGCTGGGTTTTGAATGTGCAAATGCTCCATTATAGCTGTGTGTCTGAATATCTCTGTCTTCACAAACATGCACTGAACAAAAGGAACCTGTTCTCAATAGGCAACAACTGTGCTGTGGGGTTGGCACAGAAAGCAAGTAACAGCTCTGCTGCCTACAAAGCGGCCTCTCCTCGCTTCTTGCTGAAGGTCCCTTTGGTTCTCTTTCCTCCACACACCACAGGGAAAGGCTGCATAGTTGCATTCACAACTGCAATTGTTTCAAATTAAACTGCCCCAGGAGCTGAATTGCCTCAGCTAATGTTTCTCAGTAGTCCTGTGGCACTCTGCAATCAAGTGCTTTCAAACAACAGGCATTGTTCCTTTACCTGTTCCAAAATAAGGCACTTGCAAAGGTGCAGTCATGTTCACTACAGAAAGTGTTGTTTTGTTTGGTTTCACAAAAATGGTGAGTAGGAAGAACATACTAGAAAAAAATTGAAATAGAAACTAAATAGGAAACAAAAAGGTTCAGAAAAGAATAGTTTCTGGGGTGAAGGGGTGTGGTACTGCTGGCTGGTGATGGCTTCATTGAGGCTGATGTGGAGAGATGGCAGCAAAAAAGTGTGACAGAGTGACATTTGGAGAAGGACTCGGGAGTCCTTGAGGACATGTCCCAGGCCCTGAAAGCCCAGGCAAGCAAACAGGCCTCTGAGGCGCTCAATGAATATTCCCACAAGGCTGACTTGCTTTTGAAGTAAGTAATTACCTTCTGAAGTAATTACTGGATGCCGCAGGGAGACACTGACCTCCTCCTCAGAGACCAGCTGCACCAGCCACAGGCAGGGAGCAGGTACTGCCACCAAGACGGTGCACCTGCAGTTGCTGGCGTGGTATGCCAGTGAGATACGGAGTGAGCTGCTAGGCATGGGCTCTGCTGAGGAGTCCAAGCTGGATGTGAGGAAGAGAACTAGGGCAGTAGGGCCCAGGCCAGGGTGAGAAGCAGTTGGCAGCCAAGCTAGATCTCGTTCTACAGCAACACCAGAACCTCCAGGAGAAGCTGGCAGAAGAAAAGCAAGGCCTGGCCCAGAGCCTTAACACCAACCCTCTGGCTGCCCAGAATGCCACCACAAAGGGCAATCCGACCCTGTTGCACTCACTCAAGATGCCTGACTAGAACCTGAAGAAGCTGGAGGTAGACTCAGAACAGCAGGAGTGGCACACACAAAAATCAATCCACTGGCTGGTTCAGGCCATGCTTTTCATTGCCTGCTTCATTTTCATCAGCATGATCCGCTTCACCCCTATCATGCCCAGATGCAAATAAAAACCTGGCCTGAAAAAAAAAAGAATAGTTTCCAGAACATCCTTAAAAAAGTATCTTTATTTGTTTTCAGGACCTGGGAGAACCTTGCTGAGCTGGTGACAATTTTACCTGGCCCTAACTCGAAAGCCAGAGCCCCAAAAACTAGTGATAGTAGGACATAGATTTCCACCAAACAGGGATTAAGTAATGGCTCTGCCACGTACCACTTGTGGCTTCTTAGACAAGTCACTAAAGTTTCTCAGAACTCATGTTCTTCACCTCACAGAATAAGTGTGGATGAAAATAGAACTTACCTTTCAAAATATAATGAGCTATTCAATGCTAAAGGATCACAATTATTTGATTAAAATTGAAGCAAATTCTTTCTTTGGCTCTTAGTTTCATTTATTAATTCCAAAATATATCATTGAAACCTATTACATGCCAGGTAGGTTTGTGTAAGTATGTGTAAGTGTGTGTGTGTCGAGGGTAGTATTGAGAAGGGGCACTCCAGGTAGAAGGGCCAGGGCAGGCAAAGTCCTTGAACCAGAAGGATTGCAAGCTTGAAGATTTGAAAAGTAATTCATGTTATGGAAGCATTGAAAATTGAGGTAAAAAAAGTTACACTATTAAGGGTGAATGGGTGCCAGGGGTGCTGATCATTTAGTGCGTTATAAACTCAGTGTATTTGTGTCATGGGGGAACAGATGGGACACTTAGATTAGGATAATTAGGAAAATTTAAGGAAGATGAACAAAGGCATTGTTTATGAAGGTGTAGGCAGGATGTGGCGAAATCATTAAGGATTGAATATCCATATTCTAGTAGTGGTGGGGCCTAGTTACCAGCCCTAAAGCAAAGGCGCAAAGGGTGGAGGGAGCAGTGACCTCACGCAGACCCAGGGATAGAGAGGGTTGAGGAAACAGGGCCTGCTAGGGAAAGCAGGCAGCCAGTTCAAAGTAAGCCCACAGAAAGGGTGTCCACTGCAGAAACAAATATTCTGACCTCACTTCCCTTCCTCCCTCTGACATCTGGCTGGTGCCTCCCACTGGCGAAGTCCTCCTGCATCCAAAAGCGAAAGAGCCCACTGATGCAGCCCATGGGACAGAGGAGAGGTGATTGTCGATCTGGAGTGACAAACAGAAGGGACATTCTCTCTAATGGAAGGTGTCTTTATTCTAATGACAATGGAAGCTGCCAACCTCAGAATTCTTTGCCTTATAGCCCCCATGATTTTCATGCTGCCATGGACTCCTCCAGTTCACAGGCTTTGAATTCTATTGGCCCAAGTTCATAGCCTGGACATACCACATGTTAGCTACATGACCATGAGCAAGTTATTTAATCTTCAAGTTCCTTATCTATAGAGAGGGAATAATAATAGTAACCTTTGACTAGGACTATTGAAAGGGTTATATGAAATAATACATTTAGAACAGTGTCTGGCAAATAGTAGGAGTAAAAAATGTTTAATTTCTTCATTGATATTATTGACATTTGAAAGAATAAAGACTCAAAGTTCAGAGACTTCTCAAAAAAAATCACACAACTGGTTGGTGTCAGAACTGAGGGAGACAGATTCACTACAACACATCAATTCTAAGAATAGTAGCCTACACTTCTCATTGACCCCATCCTGCAAGACTGTATATTTCTCGAGGGAAATTATTATATGATATTTATTTTGCATTCAGGAACTCTCACAGTACACAATTTTTGTTCAATAGATGTTTGATGAATGACTATCTAAAGCACTGTGTCAGAAGGTACAGAATCATTTTGGGGGAAGAGCTTCCCTTATAGCCTTATTTCTGTCTTATGTAAATAATTCTTTAAATAACAAAGTGTAATATGGCTTCTTCAAGAAGGTACTGAGATTTAGTAATAAAGTGTAAGTGATTGGTTATCATATGACTACTCTGATGCCCTTTGGTTGAAATATTTGTGCCACCACTTCTGAAGCTCTCCCCTCCCCCATCACATGTATATACTGGAAGTAGAGATAGTCTATGGCTTTAGGAACTTATTTGAGCTAATAATCTCTGCAGTCTATGATTTTGTTATTGTTTGATAGAGAAATGATGCTTTATTCAGTGTATCTTCCAATGAGACACTTATAGTGGTTTTGGCATTGAGCATTGGGACAGCTTGGGGTTTCTCTGGGAAAATGGAGGCTGGGAATTTATAACCAGAAGTGTGATCTTAACGTCTTACTTGCATGGGAAGAAATACAGAGCTCTTAAATAATACACACATAATTTAGTCATTTTAGGTTTAGAATGATCTTAAATCCTGTTTGTTGTTTGATGTCAATAAATCCACAAGGAAAATAGACTAAGAGTCAGAAGGCCTATCATAGACACTTGGTTGGACAGGGTAATTTCACTAAATTATAAAATTAAATTAACTTGCTTTGTCATCATGTTAGGTATGTCATTAGAACCAGATGTAATTTTATCTGCTCTGTGAATGAGATAAAGAGCAATGTAAAACCCCAAGGTTATTATCTTTGTATTTATAAAAACTTGAACTTTACAGATTGTTCATTCTGTTTGTGCCTCTGGTATTCATCGTAGTTTGTTTCTTCCATTTGGCCAAGTTTTGCATTTATGTTTAAGTATTGAAGGCCCTAGGGTAGAAAAAGGAATGTTTGACTCCAATTCCCTTCTAGATTTGGACAGATCTTAGCAGATTATAGCAAAATTTGGAAACAGAGTTTGCGATTGCATTCCAGAAAGCATTATGCCATAGTGTACCTATAATTCACTTTGAACATTTAGCCTAAACAACAAATATTTACTAAGTATGTGCTCAGAGCCAGGTGCTATGTTAGCTAAGTGGCTTCTAAATAAGTTAATAAAAATGTCCTCTTTCCCAGAGGAGTTCACGGTTTATGACAGTGTAGAACAGCAATTAAGAGTAAGAGCTTCGGGTATGCAACCTGATCCTCTCTTTCCAAGCCCCCATTTTTGTCATGTGTAAAATGGGGATAATGATTACATCTACTACTTAAGAATGCTGTGAAGATGAAACAGGTTGATAACTGTAAAGCTTTCAGCACAGGGTCTGTCACATAGTGACAGGGTCTGATCAGCTAATGATGGCTACTTTGATTTTTATTAGGAAAGGCACATACAGAAACAGATTTTACTGTGACATGTGCTACATAGTGACAGAAAAGAAGTGGTGTGGCTAGCCAGAGAATCAGTATGCATCTTTTATACTATCCTGCGGCACAGATACTTTTTCTGTTTTAATGTCAGAACCATGGATGCGCTGTTATAAATGCTCAATGGCAGTAAGAAGAATAATCTTTTTCTTCAGTGGGAAGTATGCAACTTCATCTCTGCAGGAGTGGGCAACTTGGCTCAAGCATTCAGGGCCAGCTTTGGAGACTTAGATTCATTTGGGGGCTTAAGTGGTTAAAATGCTGCAGGAGCAAAATACTTCCAATTACTTATAAAAATCCTCCAGATTGTTGATTGCTCTCCACGAAACTTAAGAAATGAGATTTTTTTCTTCCAATTGAAAACAGCATGTTTTTAAAAGACAATACAGGAACAAGATTGACACTGTGAAATTTTAGATTTATGAAATTTATGAGCTATAATTAATTTATTAAATATTATAGATAGGTGGATTTTTGTATAAAGAACATGAATTTTAGCTAATTTGATATAGACTTAAGGGATTTGTTTTGTAGTTTCTGTTAACTAGTGAAGGAATGGTCAGAGAGTAAATTTTGGAGAAACATGGAAGATAGAAAGGTACCGTGGGCCACATAGGGACTCTGGAAGGTTTTCTAAAGGATGTATGCTATGAGCTGGGTTTTAAGGGATGATGAGGACAATGGTGGGTGAAAGAGGAGGGGTAAGAGTGTTTCTCAAAGCATCTGGAAGGTATGCCTAAAGGTAGGCATGCATGGAGGTGCCAGGGTGGGGGTGTCAGCTATCAGGTCAGCTTCAAAATACAACATCATCTCTGTCTTTAGGAGTAATAGTCACTTTTGATAAGGATAGAGAATAATTATTTTGATGGGACATTCTGGGAAACAGTGACAGAAATTTAAAGCATGTCCTGTATCTCACCAGTATGGCTGTATAGCATTGCATAGCCTGGCTATGGTCCCTTCTTTGAGGCATAGTTGCAACATGATTAGTATCTAGTTAGTAACGGATTTGTCTTTGCTGTTTGTGAGTTCATCTATAGCCATTTCATTAAGCTCTAAACCTTGTGAAATGGAGCTTTATGCACAAAAGAACGAATGTGGGTGCATGCTTCCTGTTGATGCATATTGAGTGCATCTACCATATAACTGTATCTGCAACTGTGTGAGAAGATGTGAGTACTTGCTTCTCCCTGGCACCAATTCAAGGTGGAAAATTCTGAGACTGCAAATTCTACATGGAAGAAAGAGCCTACATGCTGGCCAAAGGACTCCTTTAGACACTAGCTTTTGTCTGAATTTTCTTCAGAATTACAAGAATTTTTTTGAAAGGGGACATTTGGGAAAGTTATTTTTGCTTGTGTATAGCACTTGAAGAAAATCAACGGTGGGGAAGATAATTAACATTTGTGGAATGTTTGCAAATATACCAGGCCTTTATGTACATTTTATCTCCATAGCAACAACCATCTGAACAAGCAGAATTATGTATCATAGATTAAAGCATCATGGGAGTGGTCACACTGTTTTGTTGCCCAAGTGCTTAAAATAGTGCCTACCACATACTAGATGCTCAATTAATAGTTGTGAAATAACAATGAACTGGGTTAACTTTTGCAACTTGAAGAATTAGTAATAAAGAACAATTAAGCGTATTTCCCAGGACTGCTGAGCCACCACAGGGTAGGTGTTATGCACATAGAAAGATTTGAATGCAGGTTTATCCGACTGTAAGACAGTATCATAATATCTCTCCATAACAGCATTTTTCATAAAAGGACAATAACTATGCAGTTCTCAGTAAAGTGAATGTTACTAATTTAGAATTAGAATTCATCTAGGAAGCAGACAGAGCTAATGATTCCCCCTTGATTATTCTACAATTGAATCCTCTCCTGATGCAGAATGGAGAGAGTTTTTACATGAATATTTGTAAGCTGCCTTAAATCCCTTTGAAACAAGGATGAGTAAGCATAAATACACAAATAGGCAATGCTGAGGATATACTATGCTTTTGCTTTCATTTCAACAGGTATTACTTACTAAGTGCCAGCTCGAGTTCTGGGATCAGTATATAATTGAGAAAAGATACAATTCTTGCCTGAATTAACTCACGACTTTAATTTAGGTGGGAAGACTAATCAAATTAGTGATTTCTAAACCTGGTTGTATATTAAGATAACCCATGGAGTTAGTTAAAAATACAAAATTAGACTATTAGAGGTTAGGTCTGAATTTTTTTTTATTTTTTATAAGTAGCCCCGGATAATTCTGATTACAGCTATATCTGAATCACCAATTCAAAAGAACCTATGCACCCCAATGTTCATAGCAGCACAATTTACAATAGCTAAGTGCTGGAAATAGCCTAAGCACCCATGAGTAAATGAGCAGATCAAAAAACTGCGGTACATTTATATAATGGAATTCTATGCAGCAGAAAGAAAGAAGGAGCTCCTACCCTTTGTGAGAGCATGGATGGAACTGGAGAGCATTATGCTGAGTGAAACAAGCCAGGTGATGGAAGACAAATACCATATGATCTCACCAGTAAGTGGAACCTTATAACAAGACAAACAAATGCGCAGAAC
>PVKU01001903.1:0-64925 GCA_004027475.1 Anoura caudifer | reverse complement strand
AGGAAAGGAAAGGAAAGGAAAGGAAAGGAAAGGAAAGGAAGAAGAGAAAAAAAAGAAAAGGAAAGAAAGGACAACACTGAATTAGATGCACACTAAAATCCCTTCTAGCTTTTGAATTCTATGAGTTCCTATCATTTTAAACGTTTCTTACAAAAATAGTGTGGACAAAAAGAGGTGGATATTTCTGTCAGCAGAGCACTGTTCTGAGAAGGAACATTAGAGCAAAAAGGATGAGAGCTGCTGTAAGGAGAGTTTGCCCTGGAAAGTCATGGGCAGCCTGGGCCAAGCACTCATCCAAATCCTGAGTGGCTGAGGCTGGAGGTAGATGCCCCAAACTGTTCATTTAGGATTGACTACCTTGGAGTGACTTAAACTAATTATGAAAATTGAGTCAGCCCAATTGTCTATATTTCAAATCTTTATTACATAGAAAAATACATGTATCTCTACCTTACCAGCAAAACTATACAATGCAGCTGCTTTTTTTAGAGGAAAGGAACTCAGTTGAATATAAGCCTGGGACAATGAAATACATAGGAGAAAACACAGATACTAAACTTATTGACCTTGGTCTCAGAGAGGTTTTTGTGAACTTGACCCCAAAGGCAAGGGCAGCAAAAGCAAAAATAAATAAATGGGACTTACCAAACTGAAAATGTTTCTGTCCAGCAGAAGAAACCATCAACAGAACAAAAGGGTAACCAATGGGATGGAAGAAGATATTTGTAAATGATAGGGAGCTGATATAAAAAAAAACATGAAAACATACCACTAAACAAAAACAAAACAAACAATCCAATTAAAAAAAGTAAAGGACCTAAACAGACACCTTCCCCAAGAAGACATAGAGATGGCCAACAGTTACATGAAAAGATGCTCAACTCCACTACCTATCAGGCGAATGCTAATCAAAAGTCATTTCATGTTGTGGTCTGAATGCTCCTGGTTTGAAAAATGTCTTTTTGGTGTACGGACAATAAATTTTTCCTAAATGCTGAAAAAAAAAAAGGCCTAGTGTAGAACAAGCTACTTGAATAGTATCTAATTCTCTTTATCAAAGAAAAACAATTTTAGTGGCTGCTGTTGATTACATGCTAATAAATATCATCTGCTAGTCTGTGTATGTTAAGATTACTTTATAAACACTGAAACATCAGGAAAATAGTTGTTGATATTTTATTACACATAATAATACATAATTATATTCATTAATAATTATAGTAGTTAGCATTCATTTATTTAATGTTTAATATCTCTAGGCACTATGCTTTGAAAGTTTGCACACTTTATCAATCTTCATAATATACTATAAAATATATCCATTTTTCATCTTCATTTTTAATGAAAACATTGAGGTTTATGGAGACTGAACTACCTTGAGACCTCCAGCTGGCAAGTTCAGGCCAAGAACTCAAGCCTTCTTCTGCTTGATTCCTCAGTCCATAGTTTTAGGTGTATACCAAATTAGCTTTAAATAACTAAAATAGATCTTTCCCTACACAGGATTATCATTCTCTAGTCATTAAATTATGTTCTCAAAGAATACTTAAAAGCATGGTAAAATGTTCATTGTATAGTATTTATGAAACTCAATAAAAATGTGTTTACATGTTTAGAAAAATGCTTGAAGGAAATACATAAAAATGTTAACATTTTTCTCTGGGTGGTTGAATAACAGATGTATTTTTGTCCTCTTCCCATTACTTCCTTATGCTTTCCATATTTTATATCATAACTATTTATAGTTAGAAGGATATGAGTAATTATGTTATTAATTAAAATGGACTATTAATATATTAGAAAATTATAAGGAAATTCATCAAAATATTGAGAAGGTTTTTAGTTAGACAAAAGAGCTATGAACATGCAATAGTATTATTCTTTTACTTATCATTTCTAAAGACTCCACAGAAAAATATTTAGAAATCCAAATGCCTTAGTTACCATACAAGATTCTTTATAATCTAGCCATTGGCTATGTTCCCAGATTTATAATCCAGCCCCTATCTTTCAAGACCCAATATCTACAACTTTCTGTGAGGTCTATTCCACACTCTGGTTTCATCAACCACTTAAAAGTGCCATATTCCTTCATAATTCAACACCTACACATGTGGTTCCATTTGTCTAGAATGTAACCTTTTTGAGGGCAAAGGTCAGGTCCTCAAAACACAAGTTTCTTAACACTAGTATTCAATGTACTTTAGACAGTGAGCCTTCAACACATATTTGTTGTATAAATAAATAGTCTTCTTTTACCTATTTGTCCCTGCATTTTCAGCATGGCCAAGTGGTTCCACCCAGGATTTAGAGGCCACAATGGGAAAGAGTGGTGTGTAGCATTCACATTTCCTATATGCATTTCTGTTTGAAAGTTCTACAGAGGAAATGTATTCATCATATACTATTACATAACTTGAAATATAAAGACAGGAAATTTTATTAAACTTTCCTCTGAAAGAGAAGACAAGGTTAGCTGTTATTATTAGCTATTATCATCTTTTAATTCTCTGTTTAAATATCACCTCCTTTCTAAAGCCTTCTTGTATTCTCTTTAGGCTTAGTTCTGTCTCTGTCTCCCTAATTTCCATTTTGCTTTTTATGTCTCTATATTTATGGATTTCACTGCATTGCAATTATTTATTTATGACTGTTTTCTCTACTACGATGTGAGGAAGAGTGCAAGGTCTATTAATTCACCTTATATTGTAAAGACTTAACTCTGTATACATTCAATAATGACTGAATTTGCACATGACTCCTTTCTCAGATATCTCACAGACTGCAAAAGGCCTCAATGAGAAGGCAGCATCTTGTATTTAAGAGACAAAATTCTTCATCTGCTTCCCATTGTTATTTTAGTGTCCCTTCACTTGAATAGAAGCGGAGGCATGGATACATGGAAGAGACTGACAGAGGTCAGAGGGGAGGGGCTTTGGGGGAATGGATAAAAGATGGTGAAAGTATTAAGTAAATATATATATATATATATAAAGAAAAAATATAAAACATATAGACACAAACAATAAGGTGGTGATAGCCAGAGGGAAAGTGGGTTGGGGTAGGTGGAGGTGGGCAAATGGGGGAAATTGGGGACGAAAAGAGTCTTTGGAGTGATGATGGCATGATGCAGTGTGCAGATAGTGGTTTTTTTGAGTTGTACACTTGAAATCTGTATAGTTTTTGAACCAATGTCACCTCAATAAATTCAAAAATAAATAAATAGATAAATAAATAAATAAATACAGTGGCTTTATTCTATCTTTGTTCATTGCTATTTGCCTTCTCTATTATATGTTTTTCTCTTTAGTACTTATTTCCATTTAGCATGGTGTACATTTTACTTATTTACCTCTCTATGGCTTGTCTCTCCTCACTACAATACAAGCTCTGTGGACAGTGTTGTTCAGTGTTATATCCCTGGAGCCTGAAACGGGTCTTGACATACTGGAGATACTTAATCTGCTATTTGTTGAAAAGATGAATACCATGTACAAAACCACAGAGACAGAAGATGGGAACAGTGGAGTGCCTTTACTATATAAAACTGAAGCTCTTTTCTTGAGTATCATTTTGACAACCCATACCCATGAGAGGCCCTGAACTCATGATAATGCTCTGGAAAGAGCTCTGCACTGGAGTTTTTTTTTTTTTTTTTTTTTTTTTTTTTTTTTTTTTTTTTTTTTTTTTTTTTTTTTTTTTTTTTTTTTTTTTTTTTTTTAATATTGACTGATGTACAGACCTGATCAGGATCATAACTGTCCCTAGAAGACACTTAAATGAAGAGAAGGGCCAGCATCCTTTTATTAAATGTAAACAATGTACTAAGGGGCCACTCTCAGCCTTTGGGAAAATATAACTTGAAGAAATATAGGCCCGTAAGCCTGCCACACACCTTGAAAAACTGTTTAGGACCCTACCTCTCACACGATCCACTGGGTTAAGAAGGCTGTAAAGTTGTATCCCACAGATCATGGCCTTGAAGAGTGTGTAAAGTCTTAGGGTGAAACACACTTAATTCAGGTCTAACAAGATACCCATCTGGACAGGCATCTCAATCTCAACAAAGTCCTTTTTGGAGTGCCAGGCTTCTTCTATGCAGTCCACCAAGATAAAGGGAAGGGAAACAGGCACAGAGGTAAGCAACTGAGGCAACTTAGTGATAAACTAGACAACAGATTGTAAGAACAAAAGATAAATTTTGTTTTCTGGTGGCAATTGAAGCTAACATGGCCTATTGCTAGATCAGATATCTTTCCTATTATTAGTTAATAAAACCAAACTGTCTGCTGTAAACAAACACTGGTCATTCTTTTCTCTATAATGGGGAGATATACTCAGTTTATCATAATGCATAGTTAATAATGCAAAAATAATGTTAGGTGTGTTTTTCTGGTTAGCATCTCTAAAAATCATTACTGTCCTATCCAAAGACCATTTCTATAGACTCAGGCTCATGTGGCTTCTGTTGGACAGTTATTATCAGGTGTGTTTGTGTAAGTGGTTGTGGTTGCAGTGATGGAGGGTCATTCATGTTGAGTTTATACTACTTGGCTCAAAACCAGTCCCACTTAAGAATGAATATCCAGTAATGTCTACAAAACCTCATCTGTGTTTTCCATAAGGTGGAAACAGAAACACAGCTGTTAATGTAGATGGTCACAATGACAATATGTGGGGTCAAATCCTGGCACTGCTATTTTACTACATGTGTAACCTTTGGTTTACAGGCTGGCACTCAATCCACTGAGCCACACCAGCCAGGGCTACATGTGTAACCTTAAAATCACATTGTTTAACCTTTAGGAAACATATTCTCTTCAGCTATAAATTTGGTAATAGCAGAACTTTAATATAAGGTTGTTGGGGAGATTAAATGAGAGAATACATATTAAACATTTAATATCATGCCTGCAACACAGAAACACAGATAATAACTACTAGCTATAATAGTGAACATTTCCATCAAGAAAGAGCAACTAACTTTCCTTCATTTTAGGAATTGATTTTTTTGGTGGGAGTATGGGGTTGAGAAATGTCCCTGAAGGAGGTAGTATCTGATCATTGCAACCATTTTAGCAACAGTGAAGTAAGTCTCTGTTTTATATTAAGAAATGCACTGTTTCATATTTTCTTGATTTTACTAACCAAAGCATATAAAACTAGGAACTGTTATCCTTTTCCCTAATTCCGACAAATATGTTTAATGCATAATAGCAACTACAAAAACTCATATTTTCCTGATTTTACTAACCAAAGTATATAAAACTAGAAACTGTTATCCTTTTCCCTAATTCAGACAAATATGTTTAATGCATAATAGCAACTACAAAAACAATGTTTTAAATTACTGTTTGCAGCATTCTTTCACTATAAATGGCATTAATCACACATACTTTTATTTTTAAGGTAAATATCAGCAATTGTTCTCAATAAGAGCTAACCGCCCCACAATCATACTGTGGCAAATGCTCATCCACCACTTTTCGTGCCATCTAAATAGCCGACGGTGTGTGCTTGATATCTAGGCACTGACAGTGTGTTGAAAATGAGTGCAAATATTCTATCTATGAAGTCTCTCTCCCTAAAGAAATTTTTATGCATCTGAGGTTAATATAGACAAGAATGTCCTATTATACTGAGATCATCAAATATTTGAAAGGAAATTGACAAAGAAAAAGACAGCTTTTGTTCTCCACAATACTGGATGCAAATTTGAAAAATTGTTCGCTTTTATGAAGACATACCTCATTGCTTCCTAATTTCTTCCCCGAAAAACAGACTGGGGATGTAAGGTGTGACTGAACGACTAGTGATATCTAATTATCACAAGCTGAACACAAGGCCCGTTGCTGATATTGTGTCAATTCACATTTCTAAATTAATTAGCAAAGCAATGAGACGAAAACATCAAATAACTGAATATTCTCTTGGTCACATTTAGTCAAGGTTACACAGTATGGCTGAGAATCGCAAACAATTAACACCTATTTGTAGCTTTCTCTGGTTTGGGCCATTGGGAGAAGGGGGATGGAATAGCAGAGTACTGTTAATCAACTGCTCCTGCTTGAAATTGTGATCATGTAAGTTGGTATCACCACAGAGATGCCCTGATGACCTGATGTAACATCTACCTCCAAACAACTGTAGCATTTTGGGGAATTTGCTGAGCTGTTTGGCACTACTCCATCCTGCTCTGGGGCCCCATGCTGGGACTGTCTTTTTTTGGGACATATTTCTACTTGTTGAGCAGAGGGAAAGAAAACTCGGAAGTGAGAGGAATCACTTCATGATAGTTTTTGAATTTTTCAGAGACCATAACAAGAAGAATTCTTGGTGCAGCTGCTTCCACTTCCTAAATCTCTCACACTGTCTGGAAGGCACTGGCATAATCCATCTCTGTGTGCTAAGATAAGAACGATCCCTGGGCAAAAAGCAAAAAAATATACCATTGTTTGCTGTGTGACAAAATGATCTGTTTAGTTTGAGTTTTCAAGCAATTCATGGTGATGCCATGACTTTTGTATTTTTTAAACTAACAGACTAATATACAGAGCAGTTTTAGATCTACAAAAAATGTATCAGAAAATACAAACTGTCCACATATTCCCTCACCCTGCCCTTGGTTTTCCCTTATTATTAACATATTGCATTAGTGTGGCACATTTGTTATAATTGGTGAACCAATACTGATACATTATTATTAACTCCAGTTCATAGTTGACACAAAACTTCAGTCTTTGTATTACACATTCCATGGGTTTTGACAAATGTACAATGATGTGTATCCACCATTACACCCATTCATCCTCCCCTGAAACTCCTGGCAACAACCGATTTTTTTTTTTTTTTTTACTATTTCCATAGTTTTGCCTTTTCCAGAGTGTCATGTAGTTAGAATAATACACCATGTAGTGTTTTCAGGTTGCTGTCTTTTACTTAGCAATATGCTATCAAGGTTTCTCCACATCTTTTCATGGCTTCATGGCTCATTTCTTTTCATCACTAAATCATACTTTATGGCCTGGATGTGCCCCACTTTGTTTATCTATTCACCTACTAAAGTATATTTTGCTTGGTTCCAAGTTTTGGCAATTATGAATAAAGCTGGTATACATATCTGTGTGCAGGTTTTTGTGTGGACCTGTTTTAAATAAAGTTGAGTAAATACAAGGAGCGTGATTACTGTTTTGGAAGGTAAGAGTATGTTTAGTTTTGTAAGAAACTGCCTAGCTGTCTTCTAAAGTGGCTGTACCCTTTTCTCATTCCCACCAGCAATGAATGACAGTTCCTGTTATTCTTTGCTTTCTTCTTGCTTGTCTCTCCAATCAAATGGTTTTTACTGTTGAAGAGGTCGCTGAGCTACATGAATTCTGAAAAACATGTAGGAAACACCTGAAAAGTCAAGCATCTGAAAAATCAAGAAAATAAAAAGCCTGTCCATGTAAAGCACCATATTTTTGGGGTTTTGAGCTTCAGAGTTAACCTGTCTTTTGTGTCTCCAATGCTCTCCATTACCGCGGTCAGACCCTGGTTCAGCGCCTTTTACTCTAACCTCATGTTTGATCTTCCAACACCTATTCTAACTCTTTTAGTCTTTAGTTTTTAATTTTTTTCTTTTATTGATTCTAGAGAGGGGGGAGGAAAAAGAGGGGGAGAGAAACACTGATGCAAGAGAGAAACATTGATCGGTTGCCTCCTACATGCTTTCCAAATGGGGACTAAACCTGCAACCCAAGCATGTGCCCTAACCGGGAATCAAACCTGCAGCGCTTTAGTTTGCAGGATGATGCCCAACCCACTGAATCACACTGCCTAGGGCACCTATTCTAATTCTTTATTCACTTGGTAGCCAGAGTGAGGTTTTCAAATGCAAATCTTACCTAAACACTGCTAGAAGTTAGTCCAGATCCTTAATGTAATCTCTGAGGTCCTGCATGTACTGATAACTACCAATCTCTCCTGATCCATCTCTGATCATATTCTAGATGATTAGCCATTTTTTACCAGCTGCTTCCAGTTCCATGAGAGTACAAGTTACTAGTGCACCACAGAGCTTAAATACATACCATTCCTTTGAGTTGGAAGATACCTTCTCTCCCACCCCATCTGCACCTGTTATAATCATATTCATTCTTCAGGTGTCTTTTGAACTGACCTTTTCCCAGGGACCTTCCCTGGCACCCTGCTCACATCAGGCCCTGAAGTTAGTGGCTTGCCAATACCCTATACTTCTTCACAGACTCTCCCACAAGTGTCATTTCACAGTTAGCTGCTTGGTATTTATCTCCTTCTCTGGATAGTATGTTTCATGAGAGTAGGATTGCATATGTTTTACCCACTACTTTATTCTCAGGAGCCATACTAGTGATTGGGCATTGCAGGAAATCTATAAATGATTACTGAGTGAATGAATAGATAATAACAAACATATAGATATTATAATTCCAGGTGAAAATTACTATGAACTAGAAATATCTTTATCAATGAACTACTGACAACAGAAACTTCCATTACTGAATGCCTATTATGTACTGAACACTGTGCTGGGGTCTAAGCATTTTTTCAAGTCACCTTGTTTAATTTTTATAATAACCTATCAACATAAATAAAATCACCCTTTTTTAAGATAAGGAAACTCAAATTCAGAGAATAGGGTTATGAATTTAAGAAGTATCTGATACCAAAGTTCCTGCTATTCCTGCTATTGAGACTGATTTAAAGGCAAAAATGTTCAAAGAGAGATAATATGAGGAGAAAGAAGATAAAGAAATCTCTGATTAGGGGCCAGAATTAACCCTCCCCATGCAAACTGTGTCAGCCTCAGAACACAAGGTTTCATTTCATTCCCTTGACTGTGCCTGTCTGTCACTCTGTATCTAAGCAGATAGAACTTACTCTGCCCTGGAGACCCTGGAAGGCCTCTGCTGGCAACAGTTTTCCAGGACTGGGTGGTATGAGTAGACAATTTAAGTTCAGATCCTTGTTGAAGGATCTTTTCAAAGCTGTGATTACTTAAGGGCAATTTATTTTTTCTGAATTTCCTTTACAGTTTTATTTTAGTACAACTTGTGCATCCTACAAAGCAGATTTCATAGAAATGGCCCAATAAAACTATTTATCAGTAATGGATTTAAGGGCAGATAAAAACATTTTAGTTTCTACAGGATCGAGCAATATTTTCTATAGAGTGGGGCGTTTCTCTGGGTGTTTATACATTATTTTCCTCATTATGTTGTAAGCTCTTTGAAAGTAGAAACCACATTGTGCTTAGCTGCGCATGCCTAGAATCAAGGATAGTATCTTAAATATAATAGCTGTAAATTGAGTCTGTCATTGAATAATTAAAACATATATAGCATTCTCCCATATGGTCATGAAGGTAAGCCTGACAAAAATATGCATTTTGAGATGTGGAATGATTCTTTTCCCCAGCATACATATATGAGTATATATACTGAGGTCTGTCCAGAAAAAGTCCAGCCATTATTAATATAATCAGAATAGTTTGTGCAACATCAATGTAACCTGGCAACCAATGAGGGTAGACTGGAATGCACATGTGTTGATGACTTCACTGTACTAGTTGGGGGTGGGGGGCTGTAGATGCCATCAAGTGAGCATGTGTACTGTGTGATCGTCACATTACAAATGACTGAGCAAGTGGAGAAATGAACCTGCATCAAATTTTGCATTAAACTTGAACATTCCTCCATGGAAACTATTCAGATAATTCAGGAGGTTTTTGGGGATGATTCAATGAGTGCAGCATGAATAAAAATGTGGCACAAATGCTTCAAAGATGGCTGAGAACCTGTTGAAAGTGATCCACATCCTGGAAGGCCTGCAACAAGCAGAGCACCTGAGAATGCTGAACATGTATGGGCTGCAATCAGCAAAGATCAATACTGACAGTGCGAGAACTAGAAGCTTATCTGGGGATTCAAAAATCTATGGTGTCTGAGATTTTGTTGTAGGAGCTTAGCATGCAATGTATCATGGCAAAATTTGTTCCATGACTTCTGCTACCAGAGCAGAAGGAACATTGTGCTATAATTGCTAATGACTGGGTTCAAACTGCTGCCAATGAATCAAATTTCCTCAAGAAGGTCACAACCAGAGATGAGTCCTGGGTCTATGGCTATGGTCTGGAAACAAGGCCTAGCTGTCCCAATGGAAGTCACTTGGTTCTCCATGCCTGAGGTAGGTGTGACAAAGTCGCAGCAAGATAAAGATTCTGTTAACTGCGATTTTGTACTGGGAAGGTGTTGTGCATCATGAGTATGCTCCTCCATGCCAAACAGTTAATAAGGAAAACTACCTGTGTGTTTTTCATCAGTTGAGAAGATGCAATATGATGAAAATGGCCACAGCTATGGGCAACTGGTGATTGGCAGCTTCATCATGACAATGCACTGGCTCGTGCATCATGTCTTGTGCAGAGTTTTTGGTGAAATATCAAATCACCCAGGTGAATCAGCTCCGCTACAGCCCAGATTTGGCACCCTAACTTCTGGATTTTCCCAAAACTAAAATCACCTTTGAAAGAGAGGATATTTCAGGCCATCAATGAGATTCAGGAAAATATGACAGAGCAGCTGATGGTGATTCCAACAAAGAATTTTGCAGAGTGTTTTGAACAGTGGAAGAGACGCTGGAAAAAGTGTGTGAGGTCTCAAGGTACCTACTTTGAAAGTGACTGAGGCTTCATTGTCCTAGGTACAATGTTTCTTGTATCTTGTATCTTCTTCAATAAATGTCTCTATTTTTCATAGTGCACGACTGGATACCTCCTGGACAGAGTATCTTATATATATGCTGAGATTCAGTGAAAACAGATACTTTCCTCAGACTATGCATTTTAAGGACTGGAACCCAGATCTGAATTTGAATCCTCTCTGTCATTTAATCATCTTGGGAGTTAAGAACTGTCTTGATGTGACATACCTTCCAGAGCCTGGCAACTTTCTGACGGTGAGGTTTTCTCTTCCGAGAAAATGAGCAATGCTGCCATTTATGCCACAGTAGTTTTAGACACATTCACAAGTGAAAATTGAAAGCTGGAAATATCAAAGCTTTAGTGATTAGATATTAAGATTTCTGGGAGTTGACCCCATAAGACTGTAGATATTCTCTCTTTTGTCTGTTACATAATGGCAGAGAAACTTCTCAGGAACCTGAGTCGATTTTATTCTTGCAACTGTTTATGGTTCTGGGGGAGCTTAAGGGAATTATGTAATAAGCTTTAGAGAAGGCAACTGGGTTCCACAAGAACCAAATACAGTAGCGGATGTGGGAGAAAAAGAGTGCCTGTGACCAGTCCCGTCGTACCTCAGAGGTTTCTTGCACGTTCTTTCTTTTGTCTCCCACATTCAGGGCCCTCAGATAAGTTTTGCATACATTATTAAGGTTTTCTCTGACTCTCCAAATAGACCAAGTTTGCTGGTTGTTTGCTCCTCTGGCACCCTCTTGGCTTTCTTTTGAACCACACAAACCACTTATTAATGTCTGTTTTTTTTTTTTTTTTCCCAACAGACCTCAGCTGGACCTTAAACATTTTAGCAGGGCAGGGCCCCACATGCCTCGCTCACAGCACCTCCAGTACGCCACCTGCGTGCTCTGGTCCGCTGCGTTTCCTTGCTTTTCATTTCTAAGATGGTGGTTGAACCATGTTTACCAAAGAATGAATGGTGTGAGGACCCCGGGAATGTGCAAGATGATTTTAGGGACTTACGGATGCATATTTTTATTTCAATAGTCACGTGTTTTATGGTTAACTGATAGTTGTTAAAATTCTCTCTTATTCCATTTACAGATTTAAAGCTAATTTGCCTTCTAAAATAAATTTATTTTGGTATAGAAGTCACTTTATTCAGAAACAATAACACAATTAATATAGGCAGTGCATGGACATGAAAAATTATTTTTGCTATATGAAATAACAATGACTGACATTCAAGAAACACTATGTTACAACATAAATTGACCCAAATAGTCTTCCATTTTCCAATTTTTGTTGTGAAATAAAAGGAAGCAGGAGTTATATGCTGTCAACATATTGAGCCTGTTTTTAATTTGAGAATATTTGGATAATTTTGTGTATGTCATAGATGTTAGAAAGTTAAAAGTTTTATATATCATTTTTCCATATAATACAAGGCCTGGTACAGAAGGTGCTAAAGAAAGGCACTCAATTTTACATTTTTAAAGAGTTTGTTATTGATGATATGTATGGAAAATGGAAATAAATTCCAGTGTTGAAATCAGTAGTTTGGTATCCAGAAATGGCTATGCTGGGTAACCAAGGAGAGGCATCATAGATGAATTCTAGGTTCATTAAATTAATATTTATTTAGATAATATATTAAAATGAATGAATTGTATAAACCACTGATAAACTAGTCTCATATTACTGAGATTCTACATTTGATGTGCATATTCAAAATAAACCTATTTTAAGCTATCTCTGCTTTTATAATACTTGAGTTATTCACTCTAAATGAAATCATCTCATTATGTAACTCTGAGAAATATATTAAATTTAGTTTTATTTCTTAACATTGATATTCACCACATTCTCACCCTTGTCTCATGGGTTTTCCCTTCATTTGTCCAAAGATAACTGTTACCTTAGCAGTGAAGTGAAATCTCTCAGCTTCCCAGACACTCTGTGGTCACAAAACTTAGCCTAAAAACGTAGTTTGGTCAGTATTCCATTTTGCTGGAAAATGAAATAAAATGAGTTCCCAGGATAAACATTTTCTGTGCCCATTACTTTGTTGTCTGGTGTCACAGTAAAAATTTTGTTTTGCTCCATGTCACTTCTTACCTATCTCCATTCATCTGTGTTAGCTTTACCTCCGCACGGCAGACTTTGATGATAGCCTACCCTGGGATGAACTTCATCCCCCAGACTCTGAGCCATGGAGAATCTGGAAGTAGACTGGGTCCTCCTCCCCTCTGACAGGTAAACAGGGTCTGAAATGTGCCTGCTGCCCCCATGCCTGGGCAGGCAGACACCAGGCTGTACATAAGGACACTGAACTACATTTTCACATTTGCATAGACACCAGTCTATGTGTGCTTCTACCTTTCTACTAGGTTATAACTGTAAAACAATTTATTGCCTCTCCAACTTACTCTCAACTCTGCAAAGTCATAATATCAAAATGCCAGGCTGTGCAGGCAACATGGACTGGGGTAACACCATTCTCCACACTGCCGTACCAACACCCGGTATGCACATCCAGCCTCAGCCTCCCTCACAGTTGTGAAGGAGGTATACTTGCAAAATTGTTTGATTACCAGATTCAAAAGACACAATTATTAATTGCTAATTTTTATGTCTGGAATAACCATATGACCTAGTTTTTCTGTGCTATTTCCTTTTATGCCCATTCTCCCAGAATAATAACACTTTGAATGCTCTCAAAGGTGTACTGATTTAGACAATCAACTGTGGTTACCCTATTTATACCCTTAAAAAAATGTGTTCATCTCTTTTAGCCTCAGTGAAAGGAATTGACCATAATGATTTCTAAAGATCCTTCTAGTTCTAATGTTCTATAAAAAATAAGGCCAATCTCAATTATACAGAAAAACAAAAAAATAATTAAAAAATACTTTCCTGAAATCCACCCATCCCCAGTAGTAATATGAAATTTACTTTATGTCTGGACTTAGTACAGTAACTTTTCCCATGTCTTTGTATTTTTGCACACAAACTGATTTCATGTCTGTCCAACTTTAAACGGGTAAGGAAAGATACGTCCCATGGCCCTGGAGGCTTACTTTCTCTCTATCTCTTCCTCAGTACCTCTTTGCAAGAAGCTAGGTAAACAGGACCGAGTCAGCTAAAGACAGAACAGGCTGATTCCAGCAGCCGAATGCTGGAGGCCCCCTTTCTACCAAGGCTATTCCCTCAAGCAAGAAACCTCTGTTATTGCATGGTGCTTTCCTTTAGACTTTGTGACAAATACATGAGCGGGAAGAGGTCAGGGTGCTGCCGTGCTAACATTTTTCATAGTGCCCACAGCTAGCTCACTTTGGCATGTCTCTCTGCAGGGCAAGAATGAACAGGGAAAAAATACTTTGCTGATTCTCTGTTGTTAAGCAACATGAAACACCATGACACTATTAGAGTGCTGCTTTCATGGTATCAGTAGCCATTTCAACAGGGATGCAAAATTATTTGTCGTCACTATACCAAGAACGACACATCACAGTTCAACAAGAGTACTTACTGGAAAGTCTCCAGCCCTGTCCCAGTGCTCCCATGTTACAGCTGTGCATTCTTGTCACTTAGTCTCCGAGTCTTTTATTTCAATTACAATATTATCTTATATTAGTTTCAGTGTATAGCACAGTGGTTAGACATTTATATAATTTACAAAGTGGTCCCCCAATAAGTCTAGTACCCACCTGGCACCATGCATAGTTATTACAATATTATTGACTATATTCCCTATGCTGTACTTTACAACCCCATGACTATTATTTAAACTACTAATTTATATTTCTTAATCCCTTTATCTTTTTCACCCAGTCCACCAACCGCCTTCCCCTTTGGCATCTGCAAAATGGTGTCTGTATCTACGATTCTGTTTGTTTATTTTGTTCTTTAGATTCCACATATAAGTGAAATCATCTGGCATTTGTCTTTCTCTGACTTATTTTACTTAGCTTAACACCTCTAGGTCCATAGATGTTGTCACAAATGGTAAAATTTAATTCTCTTTATGGTTGAGTAATATTTCATTGTATATATCTACCACTTCTCCTTTATCCAATTGCCTGTTAATAGTCACTTGGGTTGCTTTCATATTTTGGCTATTGTAAATAATGCTGCAACGAAGATGGGGTGCATATATATTTTTGAATTAGTATTTTTGCATTTCTTTGGATAAATACCCAGAAGTGGAATTGCTAAGTCATAAGGCAGTTCTACTTTTATTTTTTTGAGGAACCTCCATACTGCTTTCCACAGTGGCCATACCAACTTGCAGTCCCACCAACAGTGCACGAGGTTTTTGTTCCCTCCGCATCCTCACCAGCACTTGTTGTTTGTTGACTTTTGATGGTAGCCATTCTGACAGGTGTGACATGATATCTCATTGTGGTTTTAATTTGCATTTCCCTGAGAATTAGTGATGTTGAGCATCTTTTCACATGTCTATTGGCCATCTGGATGTCCTCTTTGGGGAAATGTCTATTCAGTTTCTCTGTCCCTTTTTAATTGGATTGTTTGTTTGCTTTGTGTGTGTTAATTTATATGAATTCTTTATATATTTTGAATATTAACCCCTTATCAGATGTATTAGTGGTAATATCTCTTCCCAATTGGTAGCTTGTCTTTTCATTTTGTTAATGGTTTCCTTTGCTGTGCAAAAACTTTTTAGTTTGATATAGTCTCAATTGTTTATTTTTTCTTTTGTTTCCCTTGCTTGAGACATCTGTATTTCTATCTATCTGACTGTCTATGTATTTGTCTACATCATCTATGCCTATGTCTATATCCATCTGCACATACTAAAAGTAATGTGGGAGAGTTTAATGCCTATCTTTTCTTTTAGGAGTTTGATAGTCTCAGGTCTTGCCATTAAGTCTTTAGTCCATTTTGAGTTTTTTCTTGTATATCAGGTGAGAATGTGGTCTAGTTTCATTTTATTGCATGTATCTGTACAGTTTTCCCCAAGTCAGTCTCTATGTCTAAGGTAAAATGCACTGGATAGATGAAACTAAATTTTGGACCATTAAGCAATCTAAATAAATTGATTATGGGACCTAGAAATTCATAAAAAGGCCTCTAGAGGAATAGAAAGAATTTGAATCCTAGGTATTGTGACTGGATGTAAACCTGCAAGTTGAAGTTCAACTTGTGAAACTATTTCATGTCTTCAGAGAGAACAGTGAATGCTCATAAAGTGATGTTTTTACAGAGAGAACAGTGAATGCTCATAAAGTGATGTTTTTATGTCCAGACACAGATTTTGTTGTCAATGTTAAAAAGTTACAGTGATAAAAATAGTGGAAATCATAGTTACAATATTGTGTGTGTGTGTGTGTGTGTGTGTGTGTGTGTATGAAAATGCACAAACTAGAATGTAAAAAGCTGGGGAGTTTTATCTGGTGAAAATAAATTTTTAAAAATTCAGTTATTTAGAGTAATTTTGAAGTAAAACCTAAACTACTACTGCTATTTAAAATCCTAGCACATTTTGAAATATTAAATGCATATTTCTATATTTTTAGTTTAATTATTTGTACTTTTGCATAATTGTAATAATCTGACAGAATAGAATATAAAAAGATTAATTGTGACAGAATAGAATATGAAAAGATTAATTATATATTACAGAGCTGGTCACCTAAGTATTATGTTTCAACACTTCTGAAATCAGTAGATATTTAAGAAATGTTATGGAGAAATCAATGGTCAGAACCTCAGTGAAATGTGTCTTCAGGTTTCTAAATGGCACTTGACACACTGACTTTTCCAAATTTGCATTACAATAAAACATCCATCCACTTCCAAACCTTTATTTAAAACTTCCCTATCTATTGTTGGGAACAGCTGGGTGGAAAATGTATTAGTCATATAGCTGCTCATAAGAGAACTGTTTTTAATTCCACCATCTGCCTCTATGACTGTGAAGATCTCTGAATTCACAATTCTTTATTGGGCAATTTAAACATGAATGACTCTTTCACAGTGAGGAGAGTAATGTTCATACCTGCAGACCACGTTTCCATTTTTGACTGCTGAGTGTTTAAATAACATGAAGTAGCCAACAGTTCATGTCATAATCCTTGTTTTACTCCATCTAACCCAGTCCTTTTATGTCTTTCTTACTAGTCTTGACATTATCTTGTCCAAAATCTGTGGCTCCTTAATGACTACTGAATGAAATTATGGCATTTGGTCATCGCATTTGAGAACCTCTTCAATAAAGTCTCAATACCCACGTTCAACTGACCTCCTACAAATCCCCACACAACTCTCACTGCAATTATTTGTTTGGGGCTCTTGGTTGAAAGAAATGCCATGCTTACACTTTGACTTCCTTCTTCCCCATCATTATACATTTTGATTCTAGATGTTATTTAAGGAGCAACTAAAGTGCTGCCTTAATCATGATGTATTTTTTATAGTCCCATTATAAGGGATATTTCTATTTCTAACATATGCATAGGAATTAAAGTTAAATATCTCTTATCATAGCATTTAGCACTTTTTTACACTGTCATTTTTTATCTTTTACTAGACTAAAGCTCCTGGAGTGTAAGCCCCCGCGTTTGATCTATAAAACCAACATAGAAGTAGAACTAGTCCCCTTCTTGGCATATCGTTATAGGTTCAGACTTACAAAAATCTCACTGATAGCACAGACAATTCTCAGGTAGCCTCCATGCAGATACTCCAAATGCTAACATTACATAACCAAGTACACTTTCAAGACCAGAAAATTGACCCCACTTCTAAACTGATAATTAGTCTATTGAATTTTTTCAGAGTTTGCCAATTTCCCCACTAAAGTTCTTTCTTCAGACAAAGATCCAATTCATAACCAAATACAGTATTTGGTTGACATGTCACCTCAAGTTTCCTTTAATTTAGAACAGATTTCTAGTCTTCCTTTGTTTTTTTATTATTGTTCAGTTACAGTTGCTCCAATTTTCCCCCATTGCTCTCCCTTCCTCACCCCACCCCCTCTTCCTCAGTGAATCCCCACCCTATTGTCCAAGTCCATGGATCCTTTATACATGTTTGCTTTTGATGACTTTGTCACTTTTGAAGAATACTGGCCAGTTACTTTGTAGAATGTTGTTCAATTTGGGCTTGTCTGTTTCTTCCTGATTAAATTAGATTATGCATTTTTGGTGAGAATACTACAAAAGTTATTTTGAGTCCTCTCAGAGAATCATATTGAGATACATGATATTGATATGTCTCATTACCACTGATGTTCATTTTGATCACTTGGTTAAGAGATTTTTGTCAGGTCTCTCCAATATCAGTTTACTATTTTTCCCTTTGTAATAGCTAAGTACATTGTAGATAGATATTTCAAAATATGAAAATATTCTATTTCGCATTGCTTTAACACACAAATTTTAGCATCCACTGATACTTGTCTGTCAGGAAATGTCTCAAGAACTAGATGTACTTGAACCTATAGATGGTGCTCTTTCATTCATTTACTCTTTACAACCATGTGTTCACTCTTCATCAAGTGCCTACAATGAGCCATGCATATATGCAGGGAATAGGCTATGATTGAGACATGATTTACATCCTTGAAGAATTGAGCTCTGGTGAGACACTGTTCCAATAATACACCCATAAATACATGGGAGGGAACAGTGACTCAAACTTTTGGTGGTGTGTCTGGGTGGGAGGGTTAAGAGAGGATTTCATGACAAAAATAGATCCAGCTGTGAGGAAAATCAAGACAGAGAAATTGAGACAAGTACTAACAGAAGTACACATATGTTATAAATGCAAACACATTAAAAAAAAAGTGAAGTGGTCCTGCAAGCAAATGACTGTCCCAGTAAAAGAATATCATCAAAACCATCCCAACTACCATCTCTGATTAACAGGTTCAGTAACGGTGAAATAGAAGGAAAGTTAGGCTGTGCCAGAGATATTTATAGACTCTTAAGTAGCTGTGAAGTGTGGCACTGAATGACATTTGTGTAACCCCTTCCCTAATAATAGGAATTAGAACTGCGGAAGATCCAGGCAATCATGGAGTTCAATCTCTGATTATTTCTAATTCTAGACAAGGTATAATGACAATTATTTACATTTGCATAATACTTTATAAGCACTACTTTAATAATAATAATGAGATATAATAATGAGATAATAATAATGAGATAATATAATGAGATAATAATCTCATTTGATTCTCACAAGAATATGGCAAGATAGCAGAAGTAATATTAAAATCCTTATTTCCTAGAATGAGAAACTAAAGGAGCTAGAAAAATAAATGGCCAGAGAAAACAAAGCTAGGAAGTAGAGCCGAATATGGAATCAAGTATTTTAACTTCTCACCCAATAGTCCTTCCATAATACCAACTTCTCCAATTTTCTAGTTAATCAAGGGGAAGTTCATACTTTGAAATGAGTGTCTACTATTCTCTCTTAGTGACTCCCCATGTATCTATAGTCCCCTTTATGTGGAGAGTCTCCTGGGAGGAGGTGGAGAAGTGTCATATAGAAAAAGTCTTTCAAAGTGTGACCCCTGTGGAACACTTATCTTAGCATCTCCTCCGGGGTCTGTGGAAAAGGTATATTCTTACCTTTATGTCAGTCTTTCTAATTGAGAATCTGGGGGTGTGAGGAATATATTTTTAACAAGTCCAACTGGGAATTTTGATGCACACTGAACTTTCAGAACTGCCTCCACAGAGACTTGGAAGCTCTTTCATAAAACAAACAAACAAACAAACAAACAAACAAAACCCCTCCTCCCTATTAGAATAGATGAAGCCAAGGAAAGGTGAGGAGGAAGCTGGCCAGCTTCCCTCCATGTGAATACAGCATTTGGGACTAGGGTTGGAGGGGCTCTAGGCCTATCGCATATACCATCAACCTTTATTTTTGCCTCATTAAAAAAAAATGAGATATAATTGATATATAACATTGTGTAAGTTTACGGTGCGCAGTTGCTGTTTGATACATTCATATATCATAATATGATTGTTAGCACCCTAGCATTAGACAGCACTGCCATCAAATTGTGTAATTATCATTTTATTTTTGTGCTGAAAACATTTAAGATCTAGTTTCTTAGCAACTTTGAAGTATATAATATAGCATTGTTAACTATAATCATAATGCTGTACATATTCATCTTCCAACTGAAAGTTTGTGCCCTTTCACCAGCATCTCCCCATTTCCCCCCTTTCTAGCTCCTAGTACCCACCATTCTACTTTTTTTACAAGTTCAGCTTTTTTTTAGATTCTACATATAAATGAAGTGGTGCAGTATTTGTCTTTCTCTGTATGACTTACGTCATTTAGTTTAAGGTCTTTTAAGGTCTATCTATGCTTTTAAGGTCTATCTATGTTGTCACAAATGGCAGGATTTTCTTTTTTCTCATGGCTAAATAATATTCATGTGTGTTAAGTAGGTATCTTTTTTTATCCATTCATCTGTTAACAGGCACTTGGAATGTTTCCATATCTTTTCTATCATGAATAATGTTGCAATAAACATCATATCAGATATCACATCTGATATCCTGTTTTCAAGCCTTGAAAAGACAAATGCCAAAACAGAAAGCTTGCTATGCAAACATTGCTTCAAGAAGTTCCCTAAGCTCTCCTTCCAATGCCATTGCCACCCTTTAAAGCCTATTTTTATGTAAACACCATATTTGTGCCTGCATGGTCTGTGACATCGGACCCAAGGATTTCAGGAAAAATGGTGAGGAACCCTCTCACCTTCCCCATTGGTATTTGGTAGGTAAGCAAATGTGAAAAGCTCTGAAAACAATAACTGTCCAACCTGCCACTATTTGGCACAGAATCTGGGCATACAAGACGTCTCACAATTATGTTTTTTATTTTTTTGTTTGTTTGGTTGTTTTTTTTTAGTGGCAGAAGATTCTATGGGTGAAGGGAGAATGGTGGAGAGATGATATTCTGATAACCTGAATATGTTGAATCTTTATCTCTATCTCAAACTTTACATCACACTCTATCTCCCACAGTAAACAGTCTCCCGTCTCCACTGCTGGACATGCTCAGGCGGATTGGAAGTGGCAGAGCCTGGGCCTTTCCCAAAATGACCCTCAGTGGTGACCTCTTTGAGGACATTATCCCTTTTATTTTTGTGGGCTCTCACAGTCTAAGTGGGCACACAGGATTCAGTGACAGTGCAAGGGATATATTATAAAGCCTCAGGTTAGGCCTTGAGCCATTTTGCCAGGATCCAAATTAGTAGTGAATCAAACAGACTGTCTGAAAGAGATTTGAGGCAAATTAAATCACATTGCATCATATCAGAAGCCTAACAGCAATTCTGCACAATTAATCACTAACCAAAAGTGGCAGATTGTAGCCCCATAAGCAGCAGATACTTCTAATTAGTTCTAGATGATCAACCACACACATTGACTTGGCTATACATGCTGCAAGGAATTGCTGTTAATTGCCAATGGTAATGAAGCTTGTATTGGCTAGTTAGGCAAATACAAAAAAATTCAAAGCTGTTTCAGGAAAAGATTGAAAAGATATTGGAGGTTGGTGAACAAGGTGGCTGTTGGCAGACTGGTGAAATGAGTGTAAATGTAAAAAACATGCTAGGTAAGTTCTGTTCTGTGTCATGATTACAACAGGAGGTTACACATGCACCTCCCATTTACTTAGGTCTGAATTTATAAATCCAGGACCATAGTTAGACAAATAAATTTGCACCACAGCTTGGTGGAAAGCCAAATGAGAGCAATTTGATTTACATTAACCACCTCCAAATGAATAATGTTAATGAAGGGTCAGAGGTAAAAAAGGCAGGGCAAGAAAAAAAAATGATATTGAGGTTTAACAGCAATGATTACAAACAGACAGGGAGACGTGCCAGGCATTATGTGCAGCAAACTGTTATTTATGACAAGGTCACTTTTGCTATAAGTAGCTATTTAGCAATCACTGAGCAATAGGCTGGTGGGATCTTAAAAGTTACAAAATCTTCCCCTTCATTTACAGCTTCTGCTGGTGAAGCCCAGGAGTACCGAATGCAAGTGAAGGCAAGGAAGTAACAATGATTAAGCCCCTATGGTGGAAAAGTGCACGTCTCCGTGCCTTTCACAGCACCTGCTCACTCAGTCCCCACGCCATGCTGTGATTCTGGGAAGGGATCATTATTGGCCTATTTGGTGAAGCAGTGGCGGTGCTGGTCATGGGCTTTAGTCTCAGGACTTTATTCTTGATGCAGAACAATTCTATCACAGGCATTTTCTAGAACCTAAAAAATAATTATCTTGGAAACATTTAAGAAGTACAAGAATTTGAAAACCTCTGGATTTTAGGGCAACGAAAGTCCTATCTATTCCAGAGTAATCATATATCTTTATACCAATTGAGAAGTTCACTAGCCCACATTAGCAATGCTTGGCTCTGTACTAGACAACTTACTTGTGTTATTACCTGATAGCATAATTATTATTTGACCTTACAGATTAAAAAAATGAATGTATCACAGAGTGGTTAAGTGACTTGCGCAAGGTTACATGGTCAAGAAGTGGCAAAGCCCGGTTATATACCCAAGTCTATGGGTTCCAAATTCCCTGTTTTTGCCTCTTTACCACTCATTCTTCTCTCAACACTAATCTAACAGATATTTTTTATGGTCTCCTCAATTTTGCCTTTTCTAGAATGTGATATGGTTGGAATTACATGGTACATAGCCTTTTCAGGTTGGCTTCTTTCACTTAATTATATGCATTTAAGGTTCATTCCTCCATGTCATCCTGTGAAATCTAAAATATTTCATTTTATTTAAAGATTTTAAAGATTCTATTTATTTATTTTTAAAAAGAGGGGAAAAGAGGGAGAGAAACATCACTGTACAAGAGAAACATTGATCGGTTGCTTCTCTCATGTTCCCCAGCCAGGAACCTGAACCACAGCCCAGGCATATACCCTGAGCAGGAATCAAACCAGTGACCTTTCAGTTTGCAGGATGATGCCCAGCCCACTGAGCTACAACAATCAGGGTGATTTTCATTTCTTTTTAGTGCTGACTAATATTTCAGTATCGGGTATGGCTATCCACAGTTTACCTATTCATTCATTCACTGAAGAGCATCTTGATTGCTTGTAATTTTTACCAATCATGAATAAAACTGCTATAAACATCCAAGTGCATGTTTTTGTGTGGACCTAAGTTTTCAACTGCTTTGGGTAAATAGGAGCATAATTGCCAGATCACATGGTAAGAGCATGTTTAGTTTCATGAGAAACTGCCAAACTTCCTCCTCAAATGGCTGTTTGACAATAGAAGTTGCATGGACAATTAAAGAAAATACCCTGTATTTTTAATTTCTAAGGTTCTTTCTGTTCTAGTTCATTATCTCCAAGGAAATGGCAAGCTTGGCTATTTCTCTATATTCCCCCCCCCAATACCAAGGATGGTACCTCACATACTGATACCACAGCACATGTCAATAGTGATACCAGTGACAAAGGACTGCTGTAGAAAGCTCTGAGATGAGCATCCCCAGAAGCCATCCCCAAGCCTGGCTTTTTTATTGATTAGTTTCTATCCATGCCGAGTAGGCTGCCTGAAGCATTCAAGAGGAAGGCATTCTTACAAAGCCTGAGGGAAGTGGTTCCTGGGTAAACCATAAGGGCTTAATAATATCCAGTTGACCCAAGACCAAGATCATGGCCAATGGATACCCCAGACTAACTTCCTTTGTAGGACAGATAAGAACTGGTGCCCACTGACTTGGCTCCCAAATATCTCCTGCATGATTCTATTTTAAAAAGATGTATACACTTTATTTATCTCATTTTCTCATCTCATAATCATATTACATTTCTCTCAACTATGTCTCTTCTTTGCAGGTACTCAACAATCCAGAGTCCTGTCTAGAAGAAAAGCCAGTGACAGTGAGCCCTGTTTTTTGGGGAAGTCAACAGAAATGAAGAAAACACTTCAAAATGTAGAAGCAGCTGATTGATTGATCTTCCTCTCTAATGATATCCAAATGGAAAGCTATAAGTAGATAAGTACTTAATACCACCCAGCCATGGCCCAAAGGAAAGGTCTAATAAAACCTAGGAATAGTGTCAAGAATAAACAAATTCATTTTGAGAGATAAATGTGAAGAGAAACTTCCTTGAATTAGTGATTTGAAAGATTATGTTCCCTTTATTTTGGTTTCCCACTGGGACTAGAAACAAAATATTTGAAGGAAATAACATTTTTCAAAATTTCCCTTTTTTTCTTCATTTTTATATATAAATATTCTGCATAATTTGACCTTGAAAATATTCAAATACCACAGAATTACTTGTATCTGTTTTCTAGTCTTGATTAAAATGGGTTTTGCATTAATCTAAATTAAATAAGACCTCATTTCCAATTACCTTGCTGGATTGGAAACTGGTGAGTATACACCTGCTATTTGATATTATCTTGGAACCACTTTTCAACTTTTTACTACAGAAAGTTTCAAATATATATAAAAAAGACAGGATAATATGATGAACCCCCATTTCTCCATCATTGGTTTAATTACTCTTCCACGTATTTGTCAATCATCTTATTTCACCTAAACTAATTATCTCTATCTCTGTCTGACTCTCTCTCTTAGAGTAAATCCTTGAAATCAAAGCATTATACCTGTAAACACATTAATATTTCTTTCTAACTGACATTTAAAATATATAATTTACAATATCATAATTATACTTTATAAGTTAAGAATTTTTTTTCATATTATTGAATACATGATATTCAAAAGTTGGTGAACCAAATTTTTCTTGTGAAACACCATTAGGATGTCTCTGATATAGTAAGATGTGGCATTACCACTACAGTGGCCAGGGTTAGCTAGACAGGGACACTTGTCTGAGAAGCTTCTCTGATTATTTATGCCTGGGATAGAAAAGAGCTTCCTGCCTGTATTTCCTGGTTGACTTCTGATCAACCACCTTGCCTTATTTTCGGCTTTCTAAATTAATTCTCCTATGTCTTAGTGGATCTTTGTGATTTGAACTCTACCTGTGACATTCACCTGTTTGAACATTTATTCTAGACTGCTTCCTTGTTTCTAGCATTTCCGTTAAGCTTTCCTCCATTTTACGTGGAGGTGGCACAATGCAATGGTAGGGCTCGGGCAACAGACAGCTTAGCTAAAAGAAGTTTGGGTTTCTTCATTTATTCCCTGTATGACCTTGATCACATTATTTAGCTTCACTGTGTTTCAATTCTCTCATTTGTAAAATGAACACAATAAGACTATTTATCTCTAAGGGTTTTTAGAGAAATAGAAGAAATAACGCTTGCTGAGTGCCTGGCACATAGTGAGTATACAATAAATGTTCTCTATGGTTCCAGCCTTTGCTGTAAATTTGATAATTGTCTGATTAACTCCATTCCTCTTTGACCTTTTTACCATGTCCTAAAAACACCTCAATTCAGGGGTCAACCCTTTAGGGGTGGCTATGCTCATTATCCTCATTCTCACTATCCTTTTGGGGTTAATTATATCTTCTTTTGCACTTCCTCTGAAACATGCTTCTCCAACATCATATGGCACTTTTTTTTTTCCTTTAATTTGACATTTTCCTACTTAACTTTAGGGCAATAAACTTCTTAACAACTGGGATGGTATCTAAGCTATCTTTGTTCAGTGTGCTTCTAGCGTGGTACTTATCATAAATGTTTACAAAATGAAATTGCTGAGTGTCCTATATAAGAAAACTCTCTTTTCCTTGCTGATTCCAATACTGGATCTTATCTTGTCTCAGGGACCAAGGACTTTCAGAATAGTGTACCATCTTTCTTGATAATCTTTAAAGGTATTTTGTTTTCTAATTCCTCAAGATTAAGCTCTATTTGTTCTTCCAAGTCCTGTATAATTTAGCCCTCCTATATTGATTCACTTTTATACACTGCCTGCCAATTATGAATCCTCAGCTGGTAGGCAGGACTGTTTCCATCCTGTGCATGATGATACAATGTTTATCTTCACTGTTAAGACACTTCAAAACAGAACTTCTATCATTTAGTTCCCCAAATTAGACAATGGCATAATTTTGTTATAATCCTTATATGTTGAAAAAGGATATCTTATTTTAATTTCATAGTATTTTACTGGCTTCTCTGACTCTTCATCAAATACTCCATTATATGATGAATCAGAAGGCTTCTATTCAAATCTTGACCCCTTCACTTAATAGCTGCATGAACTTAGATAAAATATTTAACTTTCCTAAGCCTCAATATTTACTTATCTGTGAAAGGGCAAGAACATAATATCCATCTCACAGGATTGTTATCCAGGTTAAATGAGACTATGGCATATAGCAAATGCTCAGTAAATGCTAACCATGATAGTTATGAGAACTATAGTGAAGAATTTATATTTTCTATACCATCCCATATGATCTGCCACACAGATAATAATGATTACTTTTGTAAAAAAATCCCAAAGAATTGATGAAAAAAACCCTCCTGGAATTAATAAGCAATTAGAGCTAGGTCACAAGATACATGGGGATATACCAAAGTTTCTTTCTTTTCTTTTCTTTTCTTTTCTTTTCTTTTCTTTTCTTTTCTTTTCTTTTCTTTTCTTTTCTTTTCTTTTCTTTTCTTTTCTTTTTTCTTTTCTTTTCTTTTCTTTTCTTTTCTTTCTTTTCTTTTCTTTCTTTTTCTTCTTCCTTTCTGCAATGAACTCTTGAGGTTTTAAAATAAAACTAAAATACTATTTAAATTGGCATAGGAAAGAGTGAAATGCTTGGGAAATATTTCTAATAAAATATGTAGAGCATCTGAATGTGGAAATGTATAAAATTATGATGAAAGAAATCAGATAAGAGCTAGATAAGTGAAGAGATGTTCTGTGTTCATGATTTGGAAGAGTCAACATTATTAAGATATTAACTTTTCCCAAATTGATCTGCAGATTCAATACAATTATAATAAAAATATATGGCATAGTTTCAATATTATTAATATGTTAAGCCTTATTCTGAAACCAACATGTGATCACCCTGAAGAATGTTTCATATGCCCTTGAGAAGAATGTGAATTGTACTGCCACCTGGGGGGAATGTTCTGTGTATGTCTATTTGGGTCTTTTAGTCTCTTATGTTAAGTCTTTGGTTTCTGTATTGATTTTCTGTCTTGATGTCCTATCCATTATTGAAAGTGGAATATTGAAGTCTCCTACTGTTATTGTCTTGTTGTTTATTTTGACTTTTAGATCTGTCAGCAATCTAAATCATCTTCAGGATAAAGCACCCAAATATATAAAGCATATATTTCTTTGCTCTGTCAGCTGAAAGGGCCCAACAGTAATGAGCACAGCTAGCATTCAGATCTTGGTTTCTATTACCATTCTCCAATAAAAGCAACCAGGGCTGCTTGGAAACATGGTTGATTCTAGGTACTGGAAATATACAAGATGTGCCTGGAGTATCTTGTAGTACCAGAAAGTAAGGAAGGTTTCACAAAACAACAATAAAACATACTAATAGGGTATGTCAAAGGGGCATAAGAACAAACTTGAAGAACTTCCAGTGGGCAAAGTTGGACACTCTGAGCAACAAAGTAAAGTATTATTGGATTATAATCTAGAGTATAAAATAAATATTTAGAAGTTATACCGATATAAGTGAATAATTGAATAAATTAATAAATGGGAAAATAGACAAATTTGCACTGTAGAAGAATAAACTAGGTAAGCATCTGTCTATCTTAAAGAGGAAGGAGCAAAATTCTCTACTCTTAAAGTGAGTTTATGTATAGTGACATCCTTTCGAAGAGTAAAGTATGGAAACAGGAGGGGAGAATAACTTCACATTGGGAAAACCTGAGAAACCTTCCTTCAGTAGGTGATCAAGGTCAATATTAACAGTTATATATCTTGTTGATAGTATGTACCCTTGATATAATGTGATTAAAATGTCACTTGACCTCTGTGATCTAGCATTCAGAAATCTATTACCCTAATTTATCCATGAGAAAAAAAAAATCAGATCAATCTCAATTTGGGAATGTTCTATGAAATATCTGACCAGGGAAACTCTCAAGGTCATCAAAATCAAGGAAGGTATGAGAAACAATCACAGTCATAAGGAGCAAACAAGACATGATGACTAAATGTGATGTGGTACCCTGGACAGGATCCCAGAATAGGAAAAGGACATTTGGTGAAAACTAAAGCAATATTAATAAACTACTGACTTTATTTAATGATGATGTACAATATTTTTCATTTATTTTAACAAATTTACCATATTAATATACAATTAATATATTATTAAAGATGTTAATAATTGGGAAAACCATTTATGTACATCTTTGAGGGTAATAGGGAATTTTTTTTACTATTTCCTCTAATTTTCTGTAAGCCTAAAACCTCTAAAAATAAAGTCTATTCATAAAGAAAGAAACTGAAAAAATTCCATGATCATAATTACTTGATGAATGTCCAAATGGTTTCTGTTTTAACCTCACAGGAACTAGAAATAGTGTTGGCTTGGTTGTATATTTGTTTTGTTGCTTTTTGATGGATAGTATGTGTCACTAAAACTGAACAGAAGTTTATCACATGAAAGAGTAACAGGAATATGCTTCTAGCAAATGATATATACTTGGCAGAAATAATAAAGCTTATAATTCTGTGGCATCTAATAATTTAAATTATTGACAACATATGTATTAGTAGTATTTGGCACTATTAATTTAAATACAATCATTTGATAATGTACTCAGTTTCAAAAAGCATAACAGAAGGACATTTGTCACTTAGGCTCAGAATGGATTCCTGGATAGATATGACCATATTTCCACTCAGCAGTTGTTAAGCAATGTAAATGTATTTTTTTTTCATTTTTAACCAGTATGGTAGCCACTTGACTCATTGCTGCTCTGAATGAAGATATTTTGAAACTGTAAAACACATGTGATTTTAAAGCCTTAATAACAAAAACTAAAAGCATAACACTTTTTATATTGGTTACATGTTGAAATAGTAATATTTTAGATCTATTAAACTAAATTAAATATAATATTAAAAATCCACATGCTCCTTTTTATTTTTATAATATTGCCATTTGGAAATGCAAAATTATACATGTGGCCCACTTTATATTTCTATTGGAAAATATTGGTCTAGTCCAATTTGCTTTTTGTATAAAAGATGGAGAATTCCAGCCAAGATGGAGGCATAGGTAGATGCGGTTTGCCTTCTTGCACAGCCAAAAGAAGGATAACAACAAATTAAAAAAATAAATAAACCAAAACTGCCAGAAAATTGAACTGTATGGAAGTCTGACAACCAAGTAGTTAAAGAAGAAACATTCATTCAGACTGGTAGGAGGGGCAGAGACGGAAAGCCAGGGTGGAGAGGACACACAGCAAGGCAGTGTCTGGCAGACAGGGTAGGTGAGGAGGCTGGCAGACCTGGAGGTCCCACATTTGTGTGTAGATAAACCAGGAGGAACAACATGGGTGCAAGACAGAGCATGCAACCCAGGGTTCCAGCACAGGGAAATAAAGCCTCAAAACCTCTGGTTGTAAAAACCTATGGGGGTTGTGGCAGTGGGAGAAACTCCCAGACTCATAGGAGAGCTTGTTGGAGAGACCCACAGGGTTCTAGAATATACACAAACCCATCTACCTTGGAATCAGCTTGTGGGTAGTGGGGGAAGTGACTAAAAGATGGCAGAGATCTGAGCAAGCAGCACTGTTCCTTCTCTGACTCCTCCCCCACATACAGCACCACACCACAGCTGCTTGGGTTGCTCCATCCTAGTGAATACCTGTGGCTCTACCCTTTACAATGTAACAGATGTGCAGAGGCAAAAAAATATGGCCCAAATGAAAGAACAGATCAAAACTCCAGAAAAAGAACTAAGCATGAAAAGATAGCCAACCTATCAGATGCAGAATTCAAAACACTGATAATCAGGATGCTCACAGAAATGGTTGAATATGGTCATGAAATAGAGGAAAAAGGGAAGGTTATACAAAGTGAATAAAGAAAAATATAAATGGAACAAACAGTAAAGAGAAGGAAATTGGGGCTCAAATCAACAATTTGGAAAAGAAGGAAGAAATAAACATTCAACCAGAACAGAATGAAGAAACAAGAATTCAAAAAAATGAGGGGAGGCTTAGGAACTTCCAGGACAACTTTAAATGTTCTAACAACTGAGTCATAGGGGTGCCAGAAGCAGAAGAGGATGAGCAAGAAATCAAAAACCTATTTGAACAAATAAAGAAGGATAATTTCCCCAATCTGGCAAAGGAAATAGACTTCCAGGAAGTCCAGGAAGCCCAGAGAGTCCCAAAAAAGTTGGAGCCAAGGAAGCACACACCAAGGCACATCATAATTATATTACTCACATTTGAAGATAAGGAAAGAACCTTACAAGCAGCAGGAGGAAAGGAGAGAGTTACATACAAAGGAGTTCCCATAAGACTATCAGCCCATTTCTCAAAAGAAAACCTGAAGGCAAGAAAGGGCTGGAAAGAAGTATTCAAAGTTATGAAAGGTAAGGACCTACATCCAAGATTACTCTAGCTAGCAAAGCTTTCATTTAGAATGGAAGGGCAGATAAAGTGCTTCTCAGATAAGGTCAAGTTAAAGGAGTTCATCATCACCAAGCCCTTGTTATATGAAATGTTAAAGGAACTTATCTAACAAAAAGAAGATGACCAAAAATATGAACAGTAAAATGACAAGAAACTCACAATTATCAACAATGGATCCAAAAAATAAAAGCAAAATCAAAGTGAGCAAACAACTAGAACAGGAACAGAATCACAGAAATGGAGATCGCATGGAGGGTTATCAGTGGGGAGGGGGAAGGTGGATAATGGAGGAACAGGTACGGGGAATAAGAAGGATAATCGGTAGGTACAAAATATACAGGGGGACATTAAGAATAGTATAGGGAATGTAGAAGCCAAAGAACTTATATGTATGACCCATGGACATGAACTAAGGTGGGGGGAGGGTGTAATGCCATTGGTAGGCGAGCTGCAAGGTGGAGAGGAAGAAAGGGGAGAATAAAAATGGGACAACTGTAATAGCATAGTCAATAAAATATATTTTTAAAAAAGATTCAAACAAAACAAAACAAAAAAAAAAAAGAAAAGGAGACACAGCTCAGGGAACTTTTATAATCAATGTAAGTTCCTGTTCTTAGTTGATCTGGATATTTTCAAATAAGAATGTTTCTCTATTAGAATGAGGGGAAAATTTGTTTTAAATTATTTATCACCTAGGATATTTTCACTTAGGTTTCATGCAGTTCAAATATATTTTATATAAGAAGTTTACTGCTCTCTATTGAAGCAAGATCATGACCTGCTGATCTCCTAGGTTAAATAAAATGTGTTACCATTTGTCTAGTGCTTGGTGTTTCTAGACCAAGGCTTTACTGTGTACACAAATAACTTGCATAATTTAATGAGTTTGATTATCATCAAAATTCTCTATAGATGAAGAATATGATGCTCACAGTAACCACAACTAGTCAGAAAGTGGTACACATGGTATTCAAAGAGAAATGTATCTAAAGCTTGTGTTTTATCCACTGTTTTCAACTACCCCTGAATATATGAAGAAGTGTCTAGCTAAGCTGCTGGAGCTGTAAATAGGGACCCTGGAAGAATAATTTATCCTTTCACAGCTCTTTAGGAGTAGCAGGCAGTTGAGCTCCCTTCGATTTCTCATCTGACTGAATCTAGTCATGGTGGCACTTGCTCTAAAGAAAACATACAAACTTCCATCTGAAATTTATTGGGCTGCGCTGGGTATAAAGGATCACTATGCAACAGAGGGTAAGGAGAAAAGAGAACAGTGTTTTGCGTTTGGATAGACATTCAGTTTTCCTGCTATGTAGAAACCTGCACCACACACCCTCCATTATCTGTTGATTTCAATAACAGGATTTTGTTCTGTGCTCTTTCAGGAGAAAGAGGAAATGACTTCAGTTTTCTAATTTCAGAATTAGAGAAATTAATATCCTCACACACCTACATGCATGCCCACCCACACGTAGAGCTCTGGAAGAGGTTTTTCACCCTTGGAACTGTTCCTCCTCCTAACTTCTATATCACAGCTAAAAAAAAATAATAATAATTCTTATTTGGTTTCTTAGTCATCAAAAAGCAAAAGCCATAGCATGTCTGCTTCCGATCAACCTTTTTCACTTCACACATCAACACTGTTCCTAAGGTCCATCAATGCCAACTCCACGATGGCTCTTACATCCATCCTCTCCCTCTTTGGCATGGACCCACCCCAGTCATGGCCCTCATCACCTCTTCTTAGGCTGTATCTCCTTCTTCCTCCCCATGTTCTAGTCACTGTGGTTTTCTTCATTCCTAGAGAATGAGATGCTTCTCCCTTGGCCCGAAAGATTAGCCCCACACCTCCTTTCCTGTGCAAAGTCTAACTAATTGCTTAGGTGTCAATTCTTCTTTAGAATCCTTTCCTGCAGAAATGAGGAAGATAAAAGAAGTTTTCTTTTAATAGGCTCCTATAGTATCCTGTGTGCTTTTCTTGTAGCACTTATAAAGATAACAAGTATCTATGCAACTAATTTTAACATTTGTCTTCCCTGTTGGAATGTTCTTAACTATTGTGCTAGCCTGACTCTCCACTATACTAAGCTGCTTTTTTCCTAATCAATTATGTTCATTACTCCCATGCGGTCACCTTTGAAGTTTTCCAAAATACTAGTAAAAGTATCAAGTGTTTTGTTGTTTATCCCCAGTGTTATTGCTTATATTTTTTTCTTTGTTCTTGTGTAATTAGAGTTGTCTCCATTTTCCCCCATTTGTCTCCCTGCCCTACCCACCCCCACCTCCCACATTCAATCTCGTCCTCCCATTGTCTTTGTCCATGAGTCCTTTATACATGTTCCTTGATGATCCTTCAACTCCCACTACTGATGGCTGAGACTGTGATTTAGACAAGTCATGGTTTTAGACTCCTTTTCTTAACCTATGTAACTGAAGTTGACCAAGCTACTTATCAGTTGTATGATATTCAGAGGGTATCTTAATTTCTCTGTGAGTCAGTTTACTCATCTGGAAAATGAAGATTATAATAGCACTGAGTCTCGTGGAGATTTTAGAGTTAAAAGAGTTAATTTAGGTAATATATTTGAGGATACATATATAATGCCCATGAATGTTATCAAATATTAATTCGCATTTTGGGAATACCTATATATTTATGATATATATCTCAAATGAGTTCTTTTTTTAAAAAAAGATTTTATTTATTTTTAGAAAGGGGGAAGGGAGGAAGAAAGTGAGGCAAAGAAACATCAATTCATGGTTGCCTCTTGCGCATGCCCTACTGGGGATGTGGCCTGCAACCCAGGCATGTGCCCTGACTGGGAATCAAACCAGCAACCATTTGCTTCGCAGTCCAGTGTTCAATCCACTGAGCCACACCAGCCAAGTCTCAAATGAGTCCTTAGAGACATAAAAAAGGGCCAATACAACTTCTTGGAAATAAACTCTCATTACTGATAGAGTAGCTCTCAAGAGTGACACACATTTATTTGCCTTATTCTTTCATCTGTTCACACTGTAGCCATCAAAAGCCATAGTTTTGTACTTCTTTTAAACTAAGAAATTTTAAAACTTCTTGAAAGTCAGCTCAAACTGATCCTAGTCTTTCTGAGTAGCAGTACATATGGCATTCAGAGCTGAAAAAACAAACAAATGGGACAGTAGAGAAGCAACCAAGCTACTGCATCTATATTTGCTATCAATGTAACATTTTGTGCAAGGCTTATTTTGAAAAGCACGTGGTGGGTAAAGGTGGCTAAAAAAGGAAGCATGAAAGGAAAGAGAAAATTCACCATCTTTAGTTTGTCTCTCTGATTATCAGCACCATTTGCTAGCAGAGTGTGCTCTGAGCATTGGCAGAGGAGTACCACAAACACTACAGAAACAGAGATGGACCTCACAAGATATATGCAAGAGTCCTTATTATGTGTAGGCAGAGCTCTTTCATTTGTTCACAGATATAAGCAGAAGCCAAACTACTTTATCCACACTTCTGTGCATGTATTATGTCAATGTACAGTTAAGTGAAGCAAAGGTGTGATACAGCCCTTTGCTTGGAATTTTTAAGCAGGTTGGATTTTCCTGGCTGTGATTCCAGCCATCATAACTACATTCAATTCTCACAGATGGTCCCTTGGTTGCTTCCAACCAGGCCCATTTGTCAGGCAAATAGTGAGCTTATTCTGCTGCTCAGTGGCTTTCAGAAAGGTGCCTGGGTTCCTGCTAAGTGTGAACAAAGAGGGAAGCCTTCAAGGTGCTGACCATACAACAGCTCAGGTGTGGAGTTAGTTCTGCCACCACATGGGAACTAGCATCCTGGGTCTAATCACCTCTTAGCTCAGTGACACCTGTTGAAGTGGACAAGCCAACAAAGCTGAGATCCCATGCTGAGCAGAGGTATTAGGGACATTCCTGGCTGCCAACAGCGCGGCTATACATGACATTAGGAGCCTGAGAACCACATTAATACAATGCTGGATTTATACACATGATTTCTAAGTTGTCCTCATATGCTGTCCTTCCTAGATAAAAATGGTACTTTTATGCATCAAAATATTGTCATTCACAAAATTATTATAATTTTTATTTATTTAGATTTCTCTCTTTATATCATATGTTTGTAAACATGTATATTATTAGGTCCATATTTTTCAAAAACTATTTAAGATTGAGTTTCTAAATAAAAAATCAATTATTCTTGTAGAAGTTGTAGGAGCAATGATAATAACAATAATAGGTATGGCTAGCTTTTATTAAGTAGATATTTTTTGCCAGATGACTTTATATGTATTGGCTCATTTAAGATTGCATTATAAATGAAACTGTACCTTTCTATGCTCTGGATATTGGAAAACTTTAGTTTTCATTATGATATAGGAGAAAATTGTCTTTATTAGTAGAATACCCAAATAATTGCAACAGTAATTCAAATGGTCCAAGACTAAGCAATCGAGGTGCCGGCAGGCTGCAGAGGAAACGCCACAGTGCTAAGGGCTGCCTCACGCGTGGACCACATGCTGCCCGTCCTGGGCAGAGTGCTGCGCCCGTCACTGACGTTATCGCTCTTAATCTTTGCCAGCAGTCAATTAGTTAATAATTAATATTATTTCCACTTTAAAGATGAAAACTGAGGTTTGGAGATTAAGCCCAGGACTGAAACTAAAGTCTGCCTGACTTGAAAGTCTGGACTCTAAATTACTATGCTAACTCATACCCAAACTAATTATTTTCTAAATAATGTGTTTGTTCCTATACTTTCAAAATGGAGTGAAGATGTATTTACATATAGTTAGAGAGATGGAGGCTGTCTGTTGGATTTAGTGAGGTTTAACCATCCCCTTCATAGGAATTTGGAGATATCTTCAAATCAAACTCACTGTGATGGACTTATGTTTAAATGATTTGTTCATTAGAGTTATCCTTCAGTCTTTAGAATCCTGCAATCAATTCAGCATTAAATGTTGTCTCTTCCTTATTGTCCACATATATTATCACTGGGCTTCCATTATAAAACAACAGTTTGTCACCCAGATGTTGTCGATTTGTCTATACAAATTAAGTATTTAAAATTCTACAGGTTCTAGAGCATTACAGTATAAGGGCACATAGGCAGGTGTGTGAGGGCAGACTTTAGAATAAAAGCAAAGGCAAAGGAAAACAATGAAGCAGAGGTGGTAGTTCAAGCAGTGCATGTATCCCAAAGGTCTTCCACCGAATAACTATGACTATAGGAGTTTGACTTTGAATTCTATTTTTTCTTCTTTCTGGATAATGAGGACAACTCTACACATACTAATAATCTTGGATGCTGGTACATTCACGTGATTGAGTCAGCAGGAGACATATTGTGATAGATCGAAGGGGCACTTCTATTTCTTATTGTTTTTGTTTGTACTTAGAATATATATTCACCTTATTTCTCTTATTTCTAAAATTGATAAAAACACCTATTTTGCAGGGTTTTGGGGGGATTGTATGGGTTAGTGCTTGCAAAGCACCTTACACATTGGCACAGAGGAAACACTCGTGATTATTTTTGCATTCTGTCTTTTGATCCCATAAATCTGCTAACAGTGAGTCCTCCACACAGAAGAAAAAATAATCCCCCATAATCAGGGAAGTGCTCGTATCAGCCTCACTGCAGCTTACAGGAGCCCATTATGCACATTTCTTCCTAACATCTTATAATGCTACAAATCAAACTCCCCCATGCCAGCTCCCCACCCACCGTTTTCTCTAAGATTCAGTTGTTGTACATTCAGCAGCATACCACATAATTTTCCTCCCATGTTCTTCACTCTAGGAAGTCTTATAGCAGCAGGCACAGTTGGAAACAACTGCTGGGAAGAAAGCAGTCAGGTATCATGTGTTCATAACAATCTCATGCTCTGCTCAGGTGTCAAAAATAAGAAAATGTCATCTAATCATGTACTGACCCATTAGATAGGATGCCCAATTACTTAGCGTAAAAATCTTCTAGTTCAGAACCACTCGTAGGAAGCACATTTCTACTTTCCATTCTCAGGCCCATTACAGGACCAACTTATTGGTCATTGCACTCTTCCCACTGAGCCCACTCTTTCTTAGGTACCAGATATTGTTCTGAGTGATTATTCTGAATGTAAATCACATTTAATTAAGACATTAATTTAATGTGAGGTATTATCTGCCACAGGAGAAAAATGAGGTTCAGAGAGACTAAGTGAATAACCCAATGTCACAGAGCTGTAGGTGATCAAACGTAGCTGGCTAAAACACAGACAGTAAAACTCCAAAGTCTGCGCTCTTCATCTCTGTACTGCGTCCCCTCCCATTCTGTTTAATAAAAAGTGTTGCATGGGTAGATGTGATTCATCTTATAAGGGAAGATAACTGAGGCATTAGGAAATGAAAGTTTTAAAAAATGATTCCATAAATGCAGAATTTCACTTCTCCTTACAGAATTATCCAAATCCAAAGCAAGTTCATACTAAACCGGATTAGCAGATGAAGGGCTGTCCATCTTTGGGAATGTTAATCTCTGGTCACATGTTGCAAATATTTAACTGTTATTTCCATTACATAATCCCTTCTGGTAAATTTATCTTGAAACATTTTTGCAGTTCTATGACATATAATTCACAAGAGAAGTCCTGCCTTAAGCTGACATTTTGAAACCATTCTCAAGAGATTCTAAGACTGAAAATTCTGTATTAAATTTATCACATTATGGTAACTAACACACTACAACAGCAGAACATTTTGATTACTAGCATTAAACAGAGCTCTTAAAAGATTCCAAATGTGTTCTGCAAAGGGTTGTCAGTGGAGGTGGGGTGTATGGGATTATCTTTCTATCTCAACTGAAATGATTCTATGGTAAGCATTTGGTTACTTAGTAACATTAAATTGAAATTATGTTCCCTTATAATTAATGACCTTCAAATAAACTGTTTTGCTAACAAATTACATACTTCACCAGGATTCTTTTCTCCCTATTTCAGTAGTTATTTCACTCAATTTCTAAATGTAGAGTACATGATCTTCTTCCTCAATTCCCTGAACACATTAGAAAGAAGAAAGTTTAGTTTATGCTAATGCTTAATGTAGGGATAGATAGTGCAGGAGGAAATGGACTAATTTTTTTTTAATGAAGTGGGAAGGACGGAGTGAAGATCTGTACTCTCATATTCCTTGTGACTCCAAAACATATACAGTTAAAGTAAAAGAATTTGAAACTTAAGGCAGCTGAACCATCATGTTTAAGAATATTGTGTGTGCAATCATGTTGTTGAAAACACATTTTGGTAAATGATATGTAATCGTCATACACACAACAATATGTAGTCAAAGCATTCAGTTGCTTGAATCAATTAGTCACTTTTACTAAGGCTGTTTGCAAATAATAAGTATTTAGAAATAGCTTACTATGATTAATGAAGTGAAGCCTCAATTTTTTATTGAAAACTTTAGCATTAAAGAAATTAACAAGAAAGGAGCATCTCTGCATGGTTCATCATTTTTTGACATGAGTAGTAATGGTGATAGTGACTGTGAAACATTTAGCTGCAGGCATGGTAAATTAGGCAAAGAAAACCAGCTGATAACTGGCTTTTATTGGCAGCACTCTCCTGCTCAGCTTAATATCATACATTGACACATTAGTGAGATACTCAGTCACTTAACTATCTGCTGTTTCAGAAGCTCCAAAAGGAAGAACACATTTTCTAATCTCCACACATTAAGTATTTGCCACACACAGTGCCAAGTATTGAATATACATACATTAATATGACACGGTTCCTGGCACGAAGAAGTTCACAGCCTAAGAGAGAAACAGATTACATGTAATGAACTGAAAGGGAAGCATGCGTAAGATGTAGTGGCAGCATGATGGAGGTGACAATCAGGATGTGTTCTGAATGAAGGGTAGAGGTTTAATAGGTAGTAAAAGCCATCTCAGCTATGATTTACTCCCAAAAACCTTTGCTGATTCTGCTCTCCCTGCATCACCCAGAATGAACTGAGGTGATACCTTGGAGCTCACAGAATGCTTAATGCTTTGCACTGCCATGATTTGGGTGGGAAGCAAACATATTTAAGGTCTCCTTTAAAGGTAGATTAAGAGGTGTTATTGATGGGTGGAATCTGCAATGTGAAGAAAAGGTATTCAATTTTCTATCTTTGGTAATGAAATAATATAGTTTACTGAGTTGGGGAATCTGACCTGATTAGAGAGAAAGAAATGAAAATCTAGGTCTGTTTTATTTATTTTTTGACCTTTTAAAAGTTCTGTATGCTGTCCAAGTGGAGTGGTCAAACGGGCAATTAGATATATAGGTTCTATCTATGCCTGTGTTCCCCATTAAGATATGAATTTCTCAAGAGGAGCTATTTTGCTTTATTCATCTTTATGGCAAAGTGTTCCTTTTATAAATGTTGTAAAAGATTATCATCTTTATATCCTTCTGGCTTACCAGGTAGAAACTAGGTTTGAAAAAAACATCTCCTTACTCTTTAATCCTTACATCAGAATGGGCCATTATATGTAAATGATTGAATCAATAATAACATTTTTAAATGATTCTTTTGTTTTGTAAAGTAAACATGATGGGCTATGAAAAAATAAACCTAATGGCAAGTTTTTAGAAGAAACAACACAGATCAAAGTACAGGTAAAAATGGTAGGTGTAAAGAAATATGAAGAATTTTAGATTGGAGGATAAAAAAGAGAACAGAAAACAGTGAAAATAGAGTGAGGAGAGGCCAGGAGCTGTGTGAGGTGGTAAAGCACATGAAATGATTGGGATGGAGAAAAGACTTTTCTATTTTTGTCCAATAATTCCATTTACAAAAATATTGAAATTATAGTTTTATATTGTCTCCACTGGACCTCTGTTTCACAAGGCTTCTCTTATAATTGAGAAGAAAGAGTGACACAGTCAGCCCTGAAGTAAAAATGGGGAGAACAAATTACTGCAAAAATGTTAAAAGTATTTGAGATCACTAAAGATTTGACTGGAATGGAAGCAAGTTAAAATTTCTTGTTCCTAATTTCCAGTTCTGTTTAAAGCAACTTTGTTGTTTTCAAATTTGATCAGTTGCTAGGGAAACTGGTTAAGGGGCTGTCAAACTGTATATGGAAGGCTATATTGAAAAATACATCAAGTGGAGATGCAAGCAGTTAGACAACTTCAGAGGCAAGAAGATGTGCGAGAGTCTAAAGGAAGGATGAAAAGCTCTATAAGTGATATTTTGATGGAAATTCTATGCCACCTTTACCATAAAACACTGGTATTTTTCTGGGTATCCAACTCATTGGCATGTTGGAAAGTGTGTTGATAAGGAGAATGAATAAACCTGGAAGAAAAGCCAAGGTCTTTCTGTACCAATAACATAACTGGAGGAAAGATCATTGGACCAAGAATTAGAACCATGTTCCAAACCAGGTCCAGTTGTGAATTTAGGAAAGTTAGTTCCCCTCTTTGGTCCCCCAGTTAAAACATCTGGATAGTGAAGAATGTGGGACACACAATTTGTTCTAGCTATGATAATGTAATCTGTGATTGGCAAATAGATGAATGGGACCTCAGGAAGTGGAGAAGGATAATACACTTAATAAGAAGGAAATAGTGGTTTATGAGATAAACTATCAAGATTTGGAGGCCAAATTTAATTTAAGCACATAAGCAAAGAAAAATATCTTGATTGAAAATTTAAGATTGAGTTACTTACATAATGCTTAAATTTCAGTTATCTGCTATACATAATACTTTTCACTTTGGTTCCAATTGAAACAACATTTATTATTCAAGTTCACTATATTTAGGCATTTATTTAAAGTTCTTTAAATATCCATAAGGGAATTTTTAAACATCTCTAAAATCTTATGGTTCTACCTTTTGGTGTGATTGAAATCTCTTAACTACCTCCTCTGGTACCACATTAAAAATGCAAGGGAAAAATCCTAACTCATTGAACCATACACACGAATAGCAACCCATAGTCTACAGAATAACTGATATACTAAAAAGTTCACTACTTCTAGAGTTTCCTTATGGTCTTCCTTATAGTAAATTCTATGCTGTAACAATATCAAAGTAATACTTGCTTCTTCCCAAATATATCATACTTGTTTGTGCCCTCGTCTCTGCACACATCCTCTGGCCTACAATGCACCTCTTTCCCTGTGTTTCTACCCAAGCCTACATACCCTTCACAGTTTAGTTAGTACCATACACCAAATGACTCCTTAAAATCACTAACTGATGTCTAAAATGAATTCATTCTATAATTATTTATTGACTATCTTTTATGTGCCAGAAAATTCCAGGTGTTCTTCTATGCTGGTTTTGCACAATATTAATTTTCCCATCTATCTACCCATTAATTTACTCATAATATGTGATTCATGCTATTTGCACACATATGCCCATAATACCACACTTTACTGTACTTATCAATTATGTGACTGGTTTCCCTATCAAAATATGAATTCTTTGACAATCTAGATTCTGTCTTACTCATCTTTACTGAATAAACAAAAAACAAAAAGCTACACATTAAAGTATTTTATTATTCTCTAACACCCACCTTAATCAGAAAAAAAAGATCACTTCATGATAAATCTTACCATATGTAATTTGTAACTTTAGATGAATTGCAAACCATTTCTTTTTTTAAATATAAAATATCCCTGGGAGAAAATATGTAATAAGTCATTTTTAAACAAATATATAAGGGTAGGTGGCAACAGATGTAATGATTTGCAGGTAGGGAATGACATGGTGTACTTTGGAAAGGTCAAGCTGGAGCATTTAAAAACAGGAATGAACACAGCAAATGATAGGTTTAGAGAAGATGGTAAATGCTTAGATAATGAAGACCTTTAAATGCAATGGTAATTTAAACTTTATTTAGTAGACAATGGAAACAGAAGAATTAAATTTTAGAAATATCACTCTGACAGCAATGGAAAGATGAACTGCAAGGGTGGTAGAGGGAATAAACGAAGACTGAATAGGAAGCATTGCAAAGCAAGCAGTGATGGAGGTCTGAAAGCAGTGGTGTGGGAATTGAGAGGAATGAACAAATGTATGAAAGAAATATGTAGTTATTAATTAGACTTGAGGGTCAAGCTTTTAAAGGAAGATTCTACAATGATTCTAATTCTTCAAGATTGATACTGCTGAAAAGAGGGCAGGGAAAGCTTAAGATGGTAAGATGATGAATCTTTTATTCTAGCTGAATTTGAGGTACTCATGGAATATTCATTGGAAATGTCATATAAGCAGGTAATACGTGGGTGTGAAACTTAGGGGAGAATTTTGGCTTTACATAGATATGGGGGAACACACTATCTTTGAAAAGAGCAACGTTGTCCTACTTTCTTAATTTCAGACATAAAGTCTGGAAGCAACAACAAAGGCTGAACTGCAGCCATTAATGTTGGCCTGATACCATTACTAACCTTTAATATCTCTCGATTAAATAACAGATGCAAAATACCTGTCACAAAATAGGGATTCAATAAATGGACACTCTGTAGATAGCTTGGATATTTCTTTTATTCCTATAACATGTCTCAGGATTAGAAAATATCAATACATACATAATACATGGTCAATATTAAAATAAATACTGAAATATATGGGAGAATAGCACTATTAAATAAAAAAGTTTAAACATCTTAAGGCAGTGTATCACTATTTTAAAAGCTTACAATTTTAAGGCATAGTCAGAAATAAAATGGATAGTAATTTATGTTAAACCTCTGGCCTGAAGTTTGTATTCCTTCCTTCAATCAGCATTTAACCCTGTGCTCTGTAAACTCATTTGTTTTCCCCTGGGCTGCTGTGTTACTTATTTCCTATTCAGTTATTTGTAACATCCATTTTTAGCATAGCTAAAATAAGAGTAACACAAGTTTCAATGCATTCTTGGTACACTAACTAGGCTCATGTGTTAAGCTAGGCAGAAGGAAAATTTGGAAATTAAAGGAAGCAGGAAGAACAAGATGGAAAGAATATAAAATCTCAGCAATAAGACTTTCTACAGTTAGGCCTCATCTAGCACCCAATTTTATTACCACTAATCTGATTTTTTTAAGTTCTTGTGGTAGCATTTGAGGGGTGAATCCTACAATCAAATCAGCAGCACTGTTTGCTTGGTGGGGGCCTGACAAATCTCATAGGTAGTTTTGCTCTAGAAATAGTCTGCCCCATGTTTGGATGAGTCTGCATATATGAACACCTGGGCAAAGTCACTCATGGGGAATGTGGAGTATTTGTTTCATTATTCTAATGTGGACAACTTACAAGGCAGAAGTAGCATAATTGGTGCCAAATGTTGAAATAGTAAACAATTAAATGTGGTAATCAAGGAAACTATTTATTTTATTTTATTTTAATTGTTGTTCTTGTACAGTTTTCTGTCTTTTACTCCCATTCCAGCCCACTGTCCCAGCCCTCTCCACCTCCCTCCCATTTCCACACCCCCTAGTTTTTGTCCATGTGTTCTTTATATTTGTTGCTCTAAACCTTTTCCCTTTCCCCCTGGAATTCCCTCCCCTCTCCCCTCTGGTGACTGTCAACCTGTTCTTACCTTTAACAGGAACCTAATCAACAGAACAAACAAACAAGCATAATATAACCAAAGACATTAAAATTGGAAACTTTTTTTAATGACCTATCATTAACACAATGCATTAAAAAAAACATGTTTACAACAGGACTTCTATGATTTCTGGTACTGAGCAGATGACAAAGATATTGAAAGTAAGGGGGACTTCTAGATATCAGACTGATAAACCTCCAACTTACATCTCTGTTGAAAGAAAGAAATTTTGAAGAGGAATTTATTTTTTTTAGTATATTTTATTGATATGCTATTACTGTTATCTCATGTGTTTCTCCCCTTTGTTCCCCTGCACCTTGTGCCTTCCTCCCATCATCATTCAATAACTCAATCAATATGTAGTCAGTACACATTGCCTAACCCACTCAATACACTTTGGTGCTTTGGAATAGTATAACACACAATTTTTATCATAAAATATTGCCATCAAATAGTGTTTCCTTGAAAAAATTTATTTTTAGTCTTACAGGAAATCATACTATTTCCCTACTCTCCTAGACTTACAAATATGTGCATTATATTTTAAAATTCCTTAAAAATAAGAGTCAGTCCTAATATGCAGATAAAAATTAGAATGTATTTCTTTTCCTTTTTCACCTTTTAAGTGAATTTATTGGGGTGATATTGGATAATAACATTATATAAGTTTTAGGTATACAATTCTATAATAAATCACATGTATATTGTGTTGTGTGTTCATGACCCTGAGTCAGGTCTCCTTCCATCACCATTTATTTCCCCTATAACCTCTCCTACCTCCCCCTACCCCCTTTCCCTCTGATAGAATGGATTTTTGAGTAAGGTGTAGAATCTCCCTCTACTTTGTTATATAATCATTGTCTAACATTTTAGAACTAGAGCTAGGACAAACCTACTAGGAGGGTCAGCCGTGTTTGTTCACAGTGGAACAGAAACATATTCAGGCAGTGATGTTAAAAAAAAAAAAAAAAGAAGGAGGAATAGAGGGTACCACAAACAGGCTGGGATGGGATGGAGAAAGAGCAATTCATACTGAGCTTAGATTCCTCAGGATGTTTGTAAGATGCCCATATCATGCATTCCCATCTGTGCTATCCTCCTTTAGGGCATCAGCATGTCTCATCTGGATGTCTCATCTGGATTCATGCAACAACCTCTGAAATGTCTCCAGTATTACCCATAGTCAAGCCATTATTTGCACTGAATTAAAATAACCTTTGTAATAACAAATTATTTTAATCCTGTCCGTAAAACTGCTGTATGTATTGTTCATTTCAAGTAAGAATTATTTACCATGGCTTAAGATTTCTCTGGCAGAGCTGGATAGTGTGTGTCTGGGATCAGATCACAGACTTCTGAATAAATTATATTTTAAGAGGAATATTCTGATATACCCTTAAAAGACAAACCAAGGTCAAGACACTACAAGCAAAATGATCAGTGAAGAAGCTATTACAATTGAGATGTTAAGAGCATGAAATAAGGTGAATTAGTGGGAATGGATGCAAGAAGAATCATTGAGAGAAACTAAACAGAACTTGAAAACAAAATGCTATACATGCATTAAGTATTCAAGAGATTCAAGCCTGAACAAGGAAGAGGATGATGATATTATTAAGTGTTAAGGTGGGGGTCACATCCTGTTACTGCAGGGTCATTGTACTTGCCTTGTCAATTGGGATAAAGAATTAGGTGCAGCCCTGGCTGGTGTAGCTCAGTGGATTGAGCTCGAGCCTGTGAACCAAGGGATTGCGGTTCGATTCCCAGTCAGGGCACATGCCTCGGTTACGGGCTGGTTCCTGGCAGGGGACGCATGAGAGGCGACCATACATTGATGTTTCTCTCCCTCTCTCTTTCCCTTCCCCTCTAAAGATGAATAAATAAAATGTTTTAAAAAAAAGAATTAGGTGCAGAAGTGCATTTATATCCTAATGGGCTTGCCTCCTGCATGGACTACATAAAGGGTCCATCTATGAGTTTGGAGCTTCTTTCATATGAGAATTAGCTAAGACAACTGTAGATGTAAAGCCCAGGGCATGATTTGGCATGATTTGGCATGATTTGGCAATTGATAGGGTATGATTACCATCCTCTAAGTTGCCTTGCATGAGAAAGAATTTTGGCTGTGAGTTCATAAAGACCCCCCAAAATTAACAAAGATCAAACTGCAATGAGTAGAATTTACAACAATTTCAGGTTAGAATTAGTGGGGCTATTTTAATAGTCAGAGCTAGAACATATAGAAACATGGTGGGGTCCCTATTGGAGAAATATAAGAATGTGTTGAGAGGTGCTGGGATCCCATTCTGTGGAATTTCCTAAGAGATTATGGCATGGCAAGACTGAAAGGGCCTTTATTTCAGTTGGTGACATAATCTGATACAATTTGTTTCCCAGCACAATGCCCTGCCTACTACACAACAGCAGCTGCTCAAGTTCAACAGCAGTGTTGTAATTCTCTTGGGGACACTACAGAGGGGAAGGCTGGAGCATGCAACTGGGAAAGAAAGGGAAGTAATTTGACTATAAACATAGATAGTCTATCGGGATGGAATATATAATAGGAAAAGGCAATAAAAGAATAGCTTTTCATGGTACCACTCCTTGGATACATCTGGAAATGAGAAATAACCAATTACTGGTAATACTATTAATAAAAATAATAATTACAGGATTGAACACAATTTGGGCAAGGCTCTGTGGTAGGTTCTTAGCCTGGATATTATTCTTCCTTTATAGCAACTTTATTAATTAGATACTATTATTACTCATCATTTTACAAATGAGTAAATGAAGGCTTATAGAGGTTATATAACTTGCCCAAAGTCATTTCTCTGATAAGTGGATGACCTGACTTGGAACTCCATCCTTGTTCTTAACCATTTTGCTATACTGCTAATGTGCTTACCAATGTGTTTACCTTAGCTTAAGAAACAAAATATTTCATAGTTACATGTGTCCCTACTGTATAGAAGGGCCCTAGAGTGACATTTCAGAAGCTTTCTTGGTTAAAAATAATAATAACAATTAGCCAATCCTCTGAATTGTTACCTATTTAATGAATTGTATTAGTAACTTGAAATGGAGTACAATGAATTACTCAGAGAAAATGGGTTCAAATAATTGGTCCAGAAAATCATCTCAAGGATACAATTAAATTGCCTCATGTACTATTACTGCCAGAATAAACACTATTACTGGTCTTCAGGACTGCTTGCATTCCTAGTGTAATTAAAAATAAGTAATGGGAATGAGTAGATCCACGAACAAAATGTGGTACAAGGAATCAGCCATATGGTTAACTAATGAAAGCAAAGCAAGGTCAGTAATAAATTGTTTCAGAATTTGGGTTTTCTATTATATATTTCATTTCTAAGGAATCACTCAATTTATATAACCATCAAACTCTAAGGTTTTTTTAGGGCAGCTATCTTTTTTTTTTTAAGACCATACTTGGTGGGTTCTCATATGTTGCTTGGAATAATGTTTGCTAAATATATGTTGAATAAGTGCAATCAACTTTTATACAAAGTAACATTTTCCTCCAAATTTTGTGGAAGACACAATTTAAAAGATATACATAACACACAACACCTTATTTAGTAAATTTAAGCTATTTTGTGTTGATGATAGAGAATTGGATCAGAGAACTGTGAACAGATTCAGATTCAATATTGTTAATTCTGTAGAAATTCATGATGGTAAAAGTCAGTTAATAAATAATTGGAGTAGTAATTATTTGTTAAGTGCCAGGATAGTTTAATGACAGATTTCCATTGTCCGTGAAAGTGGGATCAACCACATCTGCCATTGGTCCTTCATTATATATGCCTGATTCATAGCCTAAAAACAATTTGAAATTAGTAAATGAATACCAGTATTCTTTCAAACTTAGTTAGGGTCATATTTGTTTTTCCTTTGTCACAAGTTACCTTCTTTGAGGGCCATGAAGTAATATTGCTCTCTAGAGAAGATGCAAGAATAACAGGAGACTGTATCATTTTTCCTGATGCTACAGGTGGGAGGAAAATAAACACACGTTAGAAAACAGGAGTGTAATATTATTACACTCTGGGAATCTGGGTTATTATATGGTACACAGTTGGAAACCAAGACATGTTTGCTATTGAATTAATAATTGCCATATTAAATCCAGTGACTGTGTGGGCACGGGCACCATTTCTGCAAAACTTAGGTGTTCAACATGAGATGATGGTGCTCATTACCAGGTTAGTTTTTGTTGTTGTTGTGGTTGTTTTAGACAATCAAAATTGAAAACTTTTATGCTTCAAGTGGCACCACCAAGAAAGGGAACACACACACATGGAATGGGAGGAAATAAAGGTTTAAAAAAAAACAAACAGATGTGAATCGAAGAACTAGTGCCTGAGATGTGCCAAATGTAGCGTGTCTTTAGTGATCTAAACAATAGCTCAGAGAGTCTCACCATTTCATTCTTCCAAGGTTTGCTTGTGACCATAAAAAAACAGTGTACTATGAAACTAAAATTTAATAAGTCCAGCAACACTAATCTCACAATCTAATAGCCTCCTCTTCCTTTTGCCTTTTAAGGCTGGTTCTAAATTTTCTGGATTCTTCTACTTGACACAGTATAAGAGCCTATTGTGGTGCAAGATAATAGAGATTGGTGTCAGGACACCTATATTTCTCTCTTGATTTTGAAAATATAATTCACTGTATTAACTTAAACAATTTAATGAATTACTGTTGTTAAACATGAACATTAAGGAGCAAGTTAGCATATTCTACCCTCCTGCAAGCCCACCTCTCCCCTTTTTTAAATCCTCACTTAAGGATATGTTATTTTAGAGAGGAAGAAAGAGAGGGAGGGAATAAGGGAGGGGGAGAGCGAAAGAGAAAGAAATATTGATTGGTTGCCTCCCACATGTGCCCATACCAGAGATTAAACCCACAACCTGATATGTTTCCCTAGATATGTGCCCTGACCAGGGATTGAACCTGCAACCTTTCGGTGTACAGGATGATGCTCCAACTATCTGAGCCACCGTGCAGGGCAACTCCACCTCTCTTTAAAATTAATTTGAGACATATGACATAAACATTGTGCTATAAACTTTGTGATGTGTGATAAAATACAGTGCTTTTTTTTCTTCTATGAACTTTGTAATGCTTTTCTTTAAATCCTGCCTTTTTCTCAATGACTAGAATCTCATTTCTTCTCTTCTCTTAGCAAATAACAAACTCCTATTCTGGCTTTAAATCCCAGGTAAAGTATCAGCTTTGGATGGAAATATTTTCTGACACAAAATGTTTTCCTCACACCTAAATCAGTGTTAGGTGCCACCCAAGTTGGCTCTCAATCTTATTATATTGGATATGACAACGCCACTTAATTAACTTTTTTTCTCCTCTCATCTCCATTTGTCTGAAAAATACATTAAAGACACATACTATGTCATATTAATCTTTCATTTACTCATTCTAAAGACTTTTATTAAACACTTATTGTATGCAAAAGCACTGTATTTGATGCTAGGAATTCTTGACCCTAAATTCAGTACCTTAGAAATTGTTCTGTGAATGAATGAATGGGAACTTAGAGTAAGTCAAAGAAATTTTAAAAGGCAGCTCATTTTAAAAGAAAAAATCTTGAGTGGAAGTTGGTGGTAGTGGGGTGGTTGCCTAGGTAGGGCAGAAAACAATCTTCATTTCACATCATTAAATTCATAGTTATCTGTTTAACAAAAGTGAACTTTTTTCTTTTAATGACATGTCTGCCTTTTCTTGGTTTTAACAACACTGGTATGAAAAAAAATGAGAAAATAAATCTGGAAGTTTTGAGAAGCATATGGTATTGTAAAAAGTTATTATTAAGTCCATAATTATTGTTTCATAGGTGGGGACGTTTCAGAGACAGAGAGAGAGTTGGTATTTAATGTCCTGGCTTTGGACTCAAAATGATATTTATTAATCTTAGAAAATTAGGATAAAATAGAATAGTGAAACTTATTTTTTATGGGAAACTGTAGAAGATACTTTTTCTAAGATAGCTCTGCATGTATATAAATCAGAAAAGTATATTTTTAAAATGCTTTTGTGTTCCAAAATAAATTACTGTTTAGTATCTAATATTGAAAAATATGTGAAATAAAGGGACTTTCATGCCCTTCTTTGAGGACAAATTGGTAATATACATTAAGATTTCTAAAAAGTACATGACCTTTAATTTGGAAGTTTGCTTTTAGAAATTAGTTTTATAGGAACATTTTTACTACATTTCTGTATATAATAGTAAAAATTTGATTCAACCTAAAGTTTTATTATTGATTGTATAAATAATTTTAATATTAAAAATGAATATTTACAGCTAACCATTAAACATGGAAATTTATCAGGAATAATTAGGAAATACAAAGCAGTCCATGTAGCGTTATCTCATTTTCATAAAAGTCTAAGTGAGTGTATATTTCAAGAGAATTATATATTATATTATATATATGACATATTATGATATGCATATATACAAACATGGAAAAGTTTTAAAGGATTTGCACCAAATTTTTAGTCCTGTTTTTTTGAGGGCAGTGAAGGTATGGATAATATGGGTAAATAGACAATAAAATAAATAATACAAAGAAGTAGAAGTGCATACCACAAAATTTTTCCAAACAATATAACATACTCAGCTACTTTATTGGAAAACAGATGTGATTTCAGCCTAAATTTGCATATGGACATATATGGCCACCTGTCTTGGGTCTCTCTGGAGTGACGTTGGCTTTCTTGTGTGCCTACGGTCACAGCAGTCACAGGATAACAGAGGCTAAAATGTCTTTTCATCTACATTGTCTTGTACTTTGCCTACAGAAATGAGAATGGCATAAGTAGTTTAGAAAATGGCCAGCTCAAACCAAATACTGGATAACGCAGTGAAGCACACATCAGCAATTCCAACTGAAACAGACTGGGCTTTGGTCCCAGACCTCCTGGCAACCTACAGACTGTGGGCTAAAAGACAATGAAAATTAGAACTAACGTCCTAGTAAAAAGAGAAACTGACATCATGAATGAGCTTCTAAATAAAAAAAAAAAAAAAAAGCCTTAGAAGCAATTTCTGAAAACAGCCCTACAGGGAGCTGATGCACACCTGTGAGAAAAATAAAAAGAATAAAATAGAATAAAAGCGTAGGGCTATAAATGAACTTACCTGTCATTTAGCCCAATCCTTTCATTTCACAGATGAAGAAACTGAGGCCCAAAAGGGGAAAATTTGCCAAAGTCACTCTGAAAATTAGTTCTTTAAAATCAAATCTTAAAAATAAAATAAAAAATTTAAAAGAAACATTCTAAAAACAAAGAAAGAATACTAAAACAAAATAAAATCTGATTTGTAACTTAGTGCAAAAGCACTACTGTTTCTGCAGGCTTTGTAATTCGTTGGACAAAAGGTGATTATGTCATATCAAACCCTTTTCTGATAATCCCAGGCGGAGCTATGTAATATGTATTTTTCATCCTTACCCATGGGCATGAGTATTGATTTTAGAGAAAAGGAAAGGGAGGGAGAGTGAGGGAAACATTGATTGGTTGCCTTTAGCACAGGCTCTTACTGGGGCCAAACCCACAACCCAGCATGTGCCCTGACTAGGAATCAAACCTGTGACCCTTCGGTGCACAGGATGATGCTCCAACCAACCAAGTCACACTGGCTAGGGTGATTATGTAATATTTTATGGTGAAATAGCATTCTTTTTTAAACCTCTATAAAATTAGTTTCAAAACAGAATCAATTTTATTTATTTATCTCCCATAGCAAACAATGTCTTCCTTGAGGACAAGTATCATATTTTATTCACTTAAAATACTTAGTGCCAATTACACTGTCCATAATACAGCACATATTCAGTAAATATTTCATAGATGAATGAATGATTCTTTTTACAGTTGTAAGTGCTGATGAGAGGCACTCTTGATGGATTAGACAGAGGATATCGTGATATGGTGGAAAGAGTTGACTGTTAAGATCCCTGGATTTAAGTCCTATCAGTGTCACTTCCTAAATGCAAGACTAAGCAAGACCCTAAACACCATGAACAACATTTTCTTTATCAATAAACCTGATGAAATAATATCTGCCATTCTACCTCCCAGTGTGGCCATGAGGATCAAATGTGATAGATGTGAAAGTAAAAGTAATTTTATTAAAGGCAAATTGTTACATGAATGAAAGGGATACAATTTCAGAGAAAGGGCTTTTAATTATGGTCCGGCTTTTTCAATGAGGGCATATTGTTTGAATAGAATACCTGTTATAATAAAATACAACATGTAAGACAATTTCTACTAGAATGTGACATCTGTCTCAGGTGGGTTGTGTGAAAGATCCAAAGTCAATGGCTGTAGAGTCCTGAGACCATGACAGTTCCGAGGCCTGTCAGTAGACCTTCTGGCCTCTGATAATGATACATCAACGGGTTTGGGGAACTCCCACAAACCTGAAACACTCTGCATTGCATAATTTTCTCCTAAAATGCACAAATAATTGCAAGTGAGGATAAGAAATGTTGCTATGCAGGTACTTGGCAGTGTGTTTCTGCACTGAAGATTCCTATTTGTGTCTCAATACAGCTGTAAACCATTACATGGCACAGGCTGCTGGATGCCCTTTTGCATGGGAAACATTGTAAATGCTTAATTCAAGAATGTCAACAGCCAGCTGACTACACAGACCAGTGTAGTTCTTTGAGGAAAATAAACCTATTGTAAATAATCATCCATCTAAGCCCTACTGGAAGAAAATTTAGGAACATCTGATGTTCTAAGTATACCAGCCAGCCTAAATTCTGTGATTTGAACTCTAAAGCCTCATTCATTCTTTCTTTCTTTTAAAAGAAAAATTCTCACCTGATCGGGGGGAGGAAAGGAAGGAAAAGGGGGGAAGAGAGAGCAAGACAGAGAAAGAGAGAGAGAGAGACTTATATGAGAGAAACATCAATCAGCTGTCTCCTGAATGTGCCCTGATTGGGAATTGAACCTGCAAACTTTCAGTGAACAGGGTGGTGCTGCAACCATGGAGACACACTGGCTGGGACTCATTAGCTCTTTCTTAAGCATCAAAGAAGTGTAGCAAGAGGACAATGGGTGGAAAGTGAGGCATGGGTGAGAAAATCATATGAAGGGAAAATTAGATTCCTTTCACACAGAGAGAGTGTAGTTAAATAGAAGGCTCATTGGCTTTGGAGTCCGACATTCCTAAGTCTGGATTTAAATTCTAGTCCTGCCATTTTCTAGATATACAGCCTCAGTCTGATTACATAACTTGTGTAAGGAAAAAAGCTTATTTAGGTCATTCTGATAAAGGCCAGAAAATTTGGTATGCTGAACAGAGTTTAAACCCTTTCCTGGTTGCTTCCATGCAGATGACACCATGGGACCAGGAATACTACCAAGCCACAGGAAAACTCTTCCCTTGATTGGCCAGGCAGGGAACAGTGTTGGGAAAAGGACATGTGGAGAAGTGCTTCAAGATAGTTCTTCTAAGTTTTCACTTACAATGAAAGTGAGAAGAGCTCATGGACCTAGTTTTAAGAGCAAGGATATGGAGAAAACTAACCAAGAATAACATTTCTTCTGTATTTAGTCCAGGCTTTAAGATTCTAGGACATTTGGCTCATTTCACAATACAAACAGACAAACAAACAAGCAAAAAAAAAAAAAAAACCCAGAAATCCCAAATAAGAGTTGATGCCAAAAGGTCAATTGAAATGAATTCAATGATTATTGACTAGCATCTCCTTTGTAACTCTGTGTACTGGTGACATAGTGGGCACTGTTGCAACCAATAGGAGGTGGCTGACTAAGGAGCTGGAGTCTGAGGTTCTATACCTCACAGGCTTTCACATGTATCAGCCCATGCGTGCTGGCATTTCCCTGTAGAATTACAGAAAACAGAAAATACTGCTTTATAAAATATAGTTAATGCACTCAGTGTTGGATTCCAGAAAAATAGGAAGTCTTTATTATTGCAAGAGAGACTTCAAGGAAAATCAAACATTATTGATCTAAGAGTCTTCACTCTTCTAGACAAAAATTGTTTTTAAAAATTCTAAAACTCCAAATAGTAAAATCTATGCTTCATCATTTATTTTCTCCTTTTTTCTGTTCTTAGTAACTAGCAAATAATAAAGATTCAATAATACTTTTTCAATGAGCGAATTCATCAATCTCAAAAAATATATCTTTAATTTCTTTTGTTCTAGTTGAGGGTTATTAGACCTTTGGGGAATAGGATCTTATCTATGCCTTTTTCCCCAATGACACTTTGGATTGGATTTTAAAAAATATAGTATTTAAATAAGCAGAGAATTGGAAAGCATATTTCAAGCAGAGAGAATACATATAAAAAGTCAAGGAGTGAGTAACACATGCATTGGGTGCATAGCTATTTCCGTTGATTGGGATAAATTTTGAAAAGATGAGCAGGATGGAGGCAGATTCCGTATGTATAGTTTTAAGTGTGTATGCAACTGAGTTTGAGCTCTATCCTCTTAAATCAATGGGAAAGCGCTGGATTTCTCATCAGGGGGAATCATATTTGCAGAAAGAGAGAGACCTCTCACATAAGACAACTCTAAATTCAAATATCAGGTCTACATTTATAACCTGTGTCACCTGAAGCAAGATTACCCTGTCTACAATGAGGATGTTATTCTCAAGTCTGAAGAGACAAGAAAAGGAGAAACTGTTTAGAAGACTTTTGCTCAAAGGGGAAGCAATTAAGGCAGGGCTGGTGCTCTAGGAGATGAAGGAGATGACCTACACATTCCCCAGGTGCTTAGTACAGGGCAAGGGAAGGTAATCAGGAGACTGCTGTTCTACTATGCTAATGTGAAACATCTCCCTGCTCTGCTGGGGCTCAATGCGGCATTCAACATTTAACCCACTTACGTCTGGAGATCACCTCTCTGGTAAGCACTCACTGCTGGAACCCCTGAATCAGGAGTGATTAAGGATCTGTCATCTTTTCGAGAAATCTACAAACTGCAAGTGATTACTCTCCATCAGGCTATTTGGTAGATCTGTCACCAAAGGTGAGACCTGATATGTAAATTGCATTTAGTGTCTCCTAAAAATGGAGAGAATAAGCAAGAAGATTCTTTTCATAGAAGCTATTATCTTTTAATGATTTGAAACTCAATAAATGTAACTTTCAAATAAGACCTCCTTATATTATTTGAACACACTGTCCTAAGAAATTTAGTTGTATCTACTATCCAATTAATAAGCTGTTTCTCACTTGTCAGGCAGTTTTTATAACACTTTAGAAAATTATTCCTCTGTATTTATTATCATTTATATAATGTAAATTTTAATCCCCAAATAAGCTTATTAAACATTTTATACCATATATTTTGGTAAAATATTCAAGTATGAATTTCTAGGTTTTGGTTATGTATTCTATGCTATGCATATGTACAAATAACACTGTATAATATCTACTCTTTCATCATTGTATGTTATATTTACCAGCAATTATTTATAACAGATATATTTTATATAGTGTGTACATGGAACAGCTTTGTTTGTTTGCATTAAAGCCTTATTACCTAATATCTCATATTTCAATGTTCTACTGGGAAAGAATTTTGGAATGACATTATTCCCTAATTTCTAAGTGGTTAAAGCAGTCCAAAAAATCACAAGGTAGAAGAAAATCTGGTTGTTTTTAGACACTGTTATAATATACTTTATAGTCATAGAATTTTGATTTAAAATGCAGAATGCGTACTGTGAAAAGTTCATTTTTGAAAGAATATACAGGCACACAAGGAAAACATAATAAAACTCTATGCAGTATTTCCATTATTATTTTTAATTTCTCCACTATAAAAGGGAAAAAAGAGCATAAACTAGCAATGATCTTTACAGGTAAATAGCATGAGATTGTGAAACACAGTTTTTGTGAGGTAAATAAGTAAATTTCCCTAGACTTTATTAAGAGATGACCAATTTCTCAAAACACATTTGAACATGGTGACCTTGGAAAATGCCTCTCCTGGGTGTCAGCATATGTTGGGATCTAAAACATCACTGTATGAAAAACAGTAATAGTAATAAAATCAAAATTAGCTGTTTAACAGCTCTTCTTTTTAATCTTTCAGTCTTCCTTGATGAACTGCTGTCTTAGTGGAAGTCTCTGGATTCTGCTCATTCCATCTTCATAAATACTAATAATGTACCTGGAAATATGATCCCTGAGCATGAATTCATTCTGCTCACCAGGACATATTTTTATTTTTCACACCTCACAAAAATTTATGAGACAATGTTTTGGCATGCATTGGCATTAGGGCTTTACTAATTGATATTCTTGAATATCCAAGGAGGAGAATGGACACAGATTTACAATCTACTTTTATCTTTGAATTGTATATTTGTTCTCATGTGGAGACTCTTAATTAGTTTCAGCCAAGACTCCTTAAAAATATTTCTTTTAAACTTTAAAAAAAAAATTCTTAACACTGACAGAAAATGCAGAGCAACAGATTCAAATTAAGGTAATTATTTTCTATGTTTATTATAACCTTATAAAAAATTTCTTATAATAATGAAAAATATCTATCATGAAAATAGGGGAATATCCAAGTGAAGGAAAGAAGGTGATGTGTATATGCTTAAGCTTCATGTCAGACTTTATTACTCTCTATGAAGCATATTACAAGAGTAACATGTAACCAGCTGATTCATGTTTCAAGTCCTCCCTTTCCTATGTATTTCCTTCATGATATTAAGCATGCTAGGGTGGTGGCAGAGGAGTGTAGAAGCCATATAGGTTCATTTGGTTATTGGTTTTCTTTTATCTTTCAGGGAGTTTATTTTATGTCATTTATCCCATTTAATCTTTGTAATCATTCATCAAAGTAGGTATAATTAACTCTGTTATATCCTAGAAAATTGAAACACAGAACTATTAAAAATATAAGTAAATGGGGGTAAAGGTAGAACCTTTACCTAAAGTTACTTGGGTAACTTTGAGGAATAAATATGGTACACATGCACTTTGAAAGCAGTGCAGCATTACAGATGTGTAAGGTACTGCATCATAAAAGGACACTAAATCAAGATTGATTTTGGCCAGGTATCATGGCATTAATATGTCAAAAAAGTTGGGGGGATTCCTCAGGGATAGGGTCACCAGATTTATCAAATAAAAATGCAGGATTACCAATTAAATTTGAATTTCATAAAAATGATGAGTATTTTTGGCATTAGTATTTTCCATGCAATATTTGGCATAGTTGATATTGAGCAACTGATTTTCTCTTTAATCTGGCATTTAAATTTAACTGGGTGTGCTGTATTTTATCTGATAGTCCTATTCAGGAACTTGAACCTAAAAGAAGTAAAGACTAGAAAGATCTTTCCTAGTGAGATTGGAAACCACTGGAGAAGCTTATACAATACAATTTCTATGTTTTGGTTAAACCTCTGACATGGTGACCCTCAATATTAGGGATGAGGCCCAAGTTCAAGCAAGATTTCAGAGCAAAATGGATAAAACTGAAGTTTAGATCAAAGAGTTTGAGTGAATGGAAGAGTACGGTGTGTAGTAGACTTGTCAGAATCCAGGAAAGCTAGTAATTGTGAAATATGGGTAGTCGAGAAGGGCTTTGCAGAGGGAAACTTGGGTAAGCTCTTGAAAAATGAGTAGGATTTGGGAATGTCAAGACTAATAAAGCAGTTTCTCTGTGGTAGCATTAGTAAAAATAAACACATGGGTCTCAGTAGTTAATAAACATCATTTCTGGAACAATATTCTCTTTAGCTCTATAAACATTATAGGAAGAAGCAGCTAGAAGAGAATGAACACCACAAAATAAGATGAGCAAGTACAAGTGGCATCTTGGAAACCAGGAACTGAAATAGGGTAGCAGAAGACACTGAAGCTCAACTAAGGGACTGTTAGAATAAGCATTCTGCAGAAAGCATCTACAAGTATTTGTCACCAACCATGTCCAAGTAGGAAGTCAATATTGGCAGATGGTCTCCTTGCCCTCAAATAATTTTCCAAATCTTCTCTGTATTTGAGAGAAATGAAGTTTATTCACTTATAAAATGGGGATAAGATGACCTACCTTAGAGAAAGATCATGAAGATTAAATTAGATAAGATTTGGGCAAAAACAATATTAGCTCTAATATCTTAGGCTCCCTGCATTGAAAAAGTCATTAATCTAGATATAACTTTATTGTCATTTCCATTCTCAAGATACTATGATTCTCTTAGAAATTAGGAGAACATATTAGAAGTAAGAACACTTGGACAACAGTTCAATTATTCAAACATGTCTCCAGCAGGACATGGTCTAAGATGGGATTATTGAAGACAAATAAATAAAGGTCTTTTATGAAAAACATTCTTCATGAAAGACTGTAGAAAGGGGAGAAAAAGAATGGACTAAAAGGCTTAACATATAAAGAAACAAGGAGTTTAAAAAGCTGAATAAGGAATCCAAAACATAGGTGGGAGCTGTGAACACCCATATACCTGGAAGAGAAAACCCACCAACAAAGGAACCACCAATAGATAATAACGGAAGAAGGTGAAGGAGTGAGTGGAAGACACAGCAACCTCCACCCAGGACCAATCTGGAATTACAACTAAATGGTGGAGAAATCACCCAGAACAAACAACTGAACAATAATAGCAAGAGAGAAGCCACAAAGCCTCATACAGAAGAACCAGCTTCAAAACAACCTGTCTGCACCTGCACAACAGAATATGAGATGTGGTAGGCAGAGTACCTACCTTTCTTTGGTGTGGAAGGACACACCAGAGAAAGACCCAACAACAATCAAAACCCAAACACATCCAGAGAGCCAACATAAATGACAGCCCAAGAGCAGCAAGTTCAGGAGATCGAGGAGACTGAAGCACTGAATCTCACAGGTCTCCTACCATAGAAGGAATCAAAAACTTAGTTTTGAATAGTTTAAAACAAACAAACAAAAAGACCAGACCATCTATACAACTCACAGTGTTCCCTACTATTCTGTACATGTGGGAAAATTCTAACTCTTGGTCCTTCCAGGCAGAGGAAAGAAAAGATTCTCAAAGGCTTTTCTGATACTAGAGAAGAAAATAGTTTTGTCAGACAACAGCCCTGGTGCACTCTGGCAGATTTGAAGGGGCCAATTCTGTCCTGATTAGAGAAATAGAAAGGATTTTTCAGAATTAAAGAGATTGGTCCCTGTAAGTTAATAGCTGTAAGACAAATACAGGCTTCATGAAATGGAGAAGCAATGATGCAAAATATACGTGCATGTACTGTCTTGTATTAAATGAGCTATCTTATATGATGCATACCACAGGCACATAATAAATGGTGATTTCTTTCCTTCTCCAATCAAATCTGCCCTTCTTAACCCAATGCCTGTCTTCTTCTAGAGGTACAACATGCCAAAAAAAAAAACAGTATCCAGAGGTACAAATTTACAATATGTATCAGAGATAATGGCTAGGAAGAATGTGAAACTTTCCCTGAAGAAAGTCTTTTCTCCAGACTGGAGAGGGAGAATTAGGTCAGTTATATAAGACTCACAACAAATGAGCACACTGCAGGCCACTTTGGTGATACTGCTAATGTTACCGCTTTCATCTTAACAAGAGGAAGGTGAAGTTAATTTCCCTCTAGAAGTTACATGTTTTATAAGTCTGAAGGGTGCAATACTATAATGATAACCTACGTACAATATTAACCATTTTCTGCCAAAAAACCCCACTGTATTTCAATAGTAATTTCATAAATATCCAAGAGAAATTATCCCAATATTCATATGTATATTGCAATTGGCTTGGCAGGAAAAGCCATTTCAGTGATGAGACTCTGAAGAGCTCCCTCAAACTTCGGATAATTATATGTGCTACATCAACAACCAAAAGCATATTGGTGAGAGCTGAGCTGCTTAATTATGTACGAATAAGAATCTAAGAAATATAGAATGCTCAAGCTGAATAGATATTTTCTAATGCACTTATCACAAAGATAAGGCAACTGACACTTGGAGATTATAGTTGTCCCTTGCTAACAGTGGGGAATTAGTTCTAGGATCTCCATGGAAACCAAAATTGCAGACACTTATGTCCCTTATATAAAATGGCTTAGTATTTGTGTATAACCTATGCACATTCTCCCCACATACTTTGAATCATCTCTATATTACTTATAATACCTAATGCAATGTAAATACTATGTAAATAGTTGTTATGCTGTATTGTTAAGGGATATTACAAAAAGGTCAGTAAATATTCAGTACAGATGCAAACGTAGGTCAATAACAATATAATATTTTAAAATATTTTTCATCTGTGGTTGGTTGAATCTGCAGGTGTAGAACCTACATATGGGGAGACAGGCTGTATTTGCTTACAGTTGCACAGGAAGTGGAAGACATAGCTCTGAATCAGCTCTTTTGACTTAAATTCTTTCCTTCAATAAACTATTATCATTGATACAAATATGGCTAACACTTTGTTTCTACTGTGATGATCCTTTTTTATTGAATAAATTTGATGTGTAACATTAAATAACTTTAAGGAGTAAAACATACTATTTTGATACACTTATATATGGTAATAAGATTGTTGATGCCACTATATCACATTGCATAATTATAGTACATTATTGTCTATATTGTATTGTGCATTAGATCTCTATAGCTTACTTACTACTCATTAGAAGTCTGAAGCCTTAAACACCATACTCTTATACCCCTCCCCCATCCCATCCCTTGCTACAGTGTTTTTTATAGGTTTAACTTTTTTAGATTTCACATATAAATGATATAATATGTGTCTTTCTCTCACCAACTTAGTACCATGTGCTCAAGGTCCATCCATGTTGATACAATAGGGGGGTATATCTTCATTTTTTATAGGTGAATAATATTTAATTGAGTATATGTACTACATCTTTTTGTTTTGCATTTATCTGTGAGGGGGCTTTTGGGTTGTTTCCATATCTTGGTTATTGTGAATACTGCTGTGATGAGTATGGGAGTGCATATACCTCATCAAAATTCTGTTTTCATTTCCCTTGGGCATATAACCAGAAGTGGAATTGCTGGGCTGTATGGCAGATCTATTTTATATTTTTTAAAAATCTCCATATTGTTTTCCACAGGGGTTGGGCCAATAAATGAGGTCTGTCCAGAAAGTATCCAGCTGTGTACTATGAAAACTAGAAATTTACTGAAGAAGATACAAGATACAAGAAACATTGTACATAGGACAATGATGCCTTAGTCCCCTTCAAAATAGGCACCTTGAGTCCTCACAAAGTTCTAATTATTATCAACAATTGCTCTGTCATATTTCCCTGAATCTCATTGATGGTCTGACTTCTCTTCCCTTGCAAAGGTAATTTTAGTTTTGGGAAAAGCTGAAAGTCACAGGGCACCAAATCTGGATTGTCGTGGGGGTTGAATCACCTGGGTGATTTGATGCTTCACCAAAATATTCTGTAGCACATGTGATGCGTGAGCAGGTGTGATGAATCTGCCAATCACCAGTTAGTTGCCCATAGCTGTGGCCTTCTGAATCATCTGAATAGTTTCTGCAGAGGAATGTTTAAACTTATCACAAAAATTTGACGGATTTCATTACTCTACTCACTCAGTCATTTTGAATCTGATGGCCACAAAGTACATATGCTCACTCAATGGTGTCTACCATCCCCATTAACTACTACAGTGAAGTCATTATTCACACATGTGAATTCTAGTCCACTCTCCTTGGTTGCCAGGTTACATTGATGTCACCAAAGCCATTCTCATTATATTAACAATGGTTGGACTTCTCCCAGACAGAACTCATACATTACTACCAACAATCAATAAGGGTTCCCTTTTACCACATCCTCTCCAGCACTTGTCTGTTGTCTTCTTGCCATTCTGACAAGTATGAGGTAATATTTCATTGTGGTTTTGATTTGCATTTCCTTAATGATTAGTGATGTTTAGCATTTTTTCATTTGCCTATTGTCAATTTTAATGTTATCTTTAGAGAAATGTTTGCTTAGTTTTCTGCCCATTTTATCCATTTTTTTGTTATTGAGTTGACTGAGCTCTTTATATATATTGGATATTAACCCCATATCTGAAATATGGTTTCAAAAATTTTCTTACCTTCTATAGGTTCTTTTTATTTTGGTAATTGTTTCTTTTACTATGCAGAAACATTTGAGTTTGATGCAATTCCATGCATTGATTTTGTTGTTTGTGCTTCATGCATCATGCCCAAAAATTATTGTCAAGGCAAATTTTGATGAATTCTCTCTATATTTTTATCTAGGAGTTTTACACATTCAGGACTTATTTATAAGTTTTTCATTCATGTCAAGTTAACTTTTGTGAGGTGTGTGAGAGAGGTATCCACTTTTACTGTTCTGCTTGTGTTCCCCCATTTTCCCAGCACCATTTGTTAAGAATCTGGCCTTTCCCTATTGGGTAGTCTTAGCTCCCTACCTTGAAGGTCTTTATAAGGAGATGCAAAGAAACTATAAAACCCTCTCAATAATGAAAAATAAAATTACATATTTCCCCACAATCTAGATTTGAGCACAGAAAGTATTGAACTGTAGAAATTAAAATACTCCTTATGTAATTATACACACCCAGTTATACATGTGGGGAAGTGGAAACAATAATGTTTTAAATGTTTTGAACATGGTTTCATAACAAGAAAATAACTTGAAATCAAGGCCTCTGAATCTCTCATTCTATGCATTTCCTACTTATCTTTATATATTTTCTCAACAAAATTATGGTAAAGCCTTGATTTTCCATCCTACCTCCCCATCCTCACCCCTAACTTCACATATTTATTTATTTATTTTTTTCTTTAACTGTAGCATAAGACTGTATTTCATTTTATCTTTTTGCTCTTATTTTGGTGCACTGCTTCAGCATTCTATATCTTACAAAATCCTGATTTTTTTTACCCAAGAAATTTATTTTTATTAGGTTTGTATCCCTCATAAATGATTTAGACACTGTCTTTCAGAGTTCTAACAAGTTACTGACATTTTATTCATGTTTGTGTCACCTGTGACTTGCAGGTAGCCCACTTGCTAAATGCATGAATGGCTAATGAGACAGCACCAAGGACAGCAACCCAGGCCACTTTTCCCCTTCTTCCTACAGGTTTGCTGAGGTCTTTTAATCAGCACACTTCAGGTACCACTTTAAAACTTGTTCAGTTCAACTTTTTCTACTACCATCTACTTCATTTCAATTTTCTTCAACTCATAAATTTTTTTTTAAAGAAAATACTGCTATATATTTGAAACATTTCAAGGCTGGTATTGGTAAAATACCTTGTTTCCTCATTTCCATTCAGTGCAAGTTTTCTGAATATATTTTGACAAGTTATAGGTTTTATATTACAATGTTTCATGATAAAGTAAAATAGATTCAAAACTTTTATATTAATTCAGAGCATCTTTATAAATTAAGCAAAGCAGACAAACAAATGTGTGCATACACATTTCCACATACAATATGATTCATGTAAAATTTTGGATTACCCAGATAATTTTATATTAGAGCAAAAACATATAATTGTGAATAAAGTACCTTAAAATATTTAGGAAATAAATATTCTCTCTCTATTCCATTTCAGTACACTCTACCTCTCCATCATACATATTAGTTTTATAATATTTACTTTCTTATTTAACCATTAATCAAAAAGATAAAGAAAAGAAAGACATGGTTTTATAAATTCAAGTAACTTCTAGGATGTAACCATATTTTCTATTAGTAATCATTCAGAAAGTAGTGCCATTGGTATTTGGCTTCTAAACCAAGATATTGTAACACAGATCAGATTTACCATTCCACCTGAGACAGCAGGGAAAAATGGACAAAATCTATTTTAAATGTTTTGAGAAACTTGTATATCAACAATAAAGGACAGTTACCATTAAAGGTGGAAAACAAGCAAGATAGACACTTTAACTGTCCCAGCATACTATCTTGAGGGAATTTCTAGGTCATTGAATGAGAAGTCTGAGGAGAAATCTGCTGCTAGAGCTTATCAGACAGAAGACTGGAGAAGGGATCCTAGATATCTACAGAGAGCCTCCCTCAAGTATTTATCAGGGTACTGATAAGTACATGCATGTGAGCTAACTGCTAGAGGCTGTGGAATGCACCATTCAAAAGTATTAGATTAAATGGTACCCAGTGAATATACAGAGCCTCAAAGAGCATCTATTCCTATAAGTCATATGGAGAAACTCATAAATCACAGGTACTCAAAAGGTTCTTGCCTCTGTAGAAGAGAACATTTAGCTCTAGGCTAAGCATAGCTGTAGTCCTGCCTAACACAATTACCATGAAGGTACAACTTACATTATCTAGATTCCAATAAAAAAGGTTCTAGTCATGTATAATAGTAGGAAAACGTAACCCATAATTGGAAAAAATAATCAGTTGAAACAGACCCAGAATTGAAAAAAAATATTGCCATGGATCAAAGTATCAATCCTTTGCCATGCAAAACCTTTTTTAGTTTGATGTATTCCTGTTTGTTTATTTTTTATTTTGTTCCCTTTGACTGAGGAGATATATTAGAAAAATATTGCTATGAGCAATGTCCAAGATTTTAGTGCCTATGTTTTCTTCTAGGAATTTTGTGGTTTTGGGTCTTTAATCCACTTTGAATTTATTCTAGTGTAAGGTGTAAGAAGGTGGCCTAGTTTCATTTTTGCGCATGTATCTGTCCAATACCTCCAACACCATTTATCAAATAAACTATCTTTAGCCCATTGTATGTGCTTGATTCATCTGTTGAATATTAATTGACTATAAAGTTATGGGTTTATTTCTGGGCAATCTATTCTGTGACATTGATCTAGGTGCTTGTGTTTATGCTGGTACCACACTGCTTTGATTACTATAACTTTAGAGTATAGTTTGATATTAGGTAACATGACTCCTCCAAATTTGTTCTTTCATAAGATTGCTGTTGAGAGAAGATGGCGGCATGGTAAGAGGACGTACATCTCTTTGCCTCCCACACATAGGTCTTAAACCGGGACATTTTTCAATGCAGCACAGCAAACAGACACCAGAAACACAGCATATTTGAAAACAGATTATCGAAAATTGCAGTGGACGTTGAAAAACCGGATGGTAAGGAGAGTACTGCAGCGGTGCGGAGACCAGGGCGGGGACCGAGAAACCGGGCCAGGGCTGGCCGTAAGACGCAGGGGAGGGAGCTGGGACATCCGCTCCCTGGTCAGCCAAGCAGGGGCTCGCCATGCCAGCATAAACCTGGTCACTTGAAATCTCACAGACAGGAGTTAAGATCTCATAGCCCTGAGAGGATCGAACGCAGGAGCTGGAGCACGCGCCTTTGTCTGCGACCGTGCAACATTGTAAACAGCTGCTAGGGGATCGGTGCATCAGCGCGCTCAGGGAGACCCAGCGCGACAGGGCGCGCGCAGTCGCTGGGCACCATAGGGGTTGAACCGTGTTCGTGGGACAGTTGGAACCTGTGCAAGGAAGACTCAGGGAACATCAGGACTTGTGGGCGCGCGACCACAGTTCGCGCCTGGGTCCCTGGGCAGAGAATCTAGGGACACCTCTGAGGTAAGTAGGCCAGAGAAAACTGAATGCTGAACAAGGGAAAATAAAAAAATAAAAAATAATATGGTCACCCCTCAGCCACTACAGTCTTCAAGACCAGAAAAATCAGCTTGGCAAGATTGATAACAGCAAGAATTAGCGGTTTTGGTGTTATTCGGTTTTTTAATTTTTTTGTGGGTTTTTTTTCTCTTTTTCTCTTTTTCACTCTTTTGATCTCTTTTACCCCTCAACTCCTTTTGGCTTCTCAATACTTCTTTCTTGTTTTACTCCTTCTTCCTTTCTTCCCAAGCTTACCACTCCTTCCTGTCTTTTTTCTCTTTTTCATTCTACTTTTCTTTATTCTCTTTTCACTTTTTTATTTCCTTTTTCTTCTTTTCTTTCTTTCCTTTCCTTCACTTTTCTCTTT